>JAODAL010018202.1:0-75398 GCA_025379985.1 Phyllomedusa bahiana
ATTTCCCGGGGACGGGAAATTCTATGTCCAGTTCAACTAAAATGGTAGTTGAAAGACTCCCTTTTCCGGCACTTTTTAATCTGTGGGTCAGACAGGTTTAAGGGTCATGCTGCGGTCCAGGACAGGGTTTGTCAATGTCCAGTTCAACTAAAATGGTGGTTAAAAGACTCCTTTTTCCGGCACTTTTTAATCTGGGGGTCAGACAGGTTTAATGGTCATCCTGTGGTCCCGGACAGGGTTAGTCAATGTCCAGTTCAACTAAAATGGTGGTTCAAAGACTACTTTCTTCCCGGCACTTTTTAATCTGTGGGTCATGCAGGTTTTTAGGGTCATGCTGCTTCCCAGGACAGGGATATTCAATGTCCAGTTCAAGTAAAATGTAGGGTTCAAATAATACTCCCTTTCCCTGGCACATTTTTAATTTGTGGTGATGCAGGTTTAAGAGTCATGCTTGTGGTAAAAGACAGGGAAGTGAATGGTGTGTTTTTTTTTCTGTGGCTTTTATAGCCTAAGTGTTGTGCCTAAGATGTAGCCGTATCCATTTGACTGTTGTGGATTTTTAATTCCAGCTTTTTCCACCCCTGTTTGGGTTTGTAAAGAATGAAGGTGTTGTTGCTCTCCCATAACTTAATGGTCATCGGAGATGATCGACTATCGACTATCGAAAAACCTTATCGATGGTGGCCGACTATCGACTATTGTCCGATGTCGATAGCCAACGTAATCGCTCAACACTACTAATGACTACTGTCTCCTCCACAGACAGTGATAAGGAATGGAATAGGAGACAACCGTTATCAGTTCAGTGTGCAGTGCCCCAATCTGGTCAACACCTCCCCCTGTATAATTTACTGTACACACGTGTGTGTGTGTGTTGGGGGTGTGTGTGTGTGTGTGTGTGTGTTTTATGTTATATATATGTAATATATATATATATATATAAAATATAATATGTGTTGTGTGTGTATCTGTGTGTGTATGTGTGTGTATCTGTGTGTGTGTATGTGTATGGTGTTGTGTGTGTATCTGTTTTTTATGTGTATCTGTATGTCTGTATCTGTGTGTGTTTGTGTATTTGTGTGTGTGTATCTGTGTGTGGGTACCTGTGTGTGTGTGTGTGTTATATATATATACACATATGTGTGTGTGGGCATACACACAGTAAATTATATGTGATGTACACAACATATATACACATATATATTTACACACATATATATATATATATATATATACACATAGATACACATACATATACATATACACACACACACGCTTCTGGAGCAGCTGCAGGCTGGTATTTTTAGAATGGGAAGAGACCAGTAGCGCTGGTTCTTCCCATGCTGATAGTATCAGGCTGGCGCTGTCGTTTTTACCTTGGCTGGTTATGGAGGGGGGGGGACTCCACGTCATTTTTTTTTCTGAAAATTTATTTATTTAATGCGAATAAGCACATTGGCATCCACTGTAAAGATTACAGGAGGCGCCCACTTTAGTATTCTCAATAAATAAATGATTTTTGAAAAAAAAAAACGTCTTATACGAGTCATGGTCGGAAGAAATCATCATGGTGGTCTGGACAGGATGGAGAAGAAAAGGGAAAGATAACAATTCCAGTCACGGGAGATGTCTCCAGTGAGTCCCTAGATTTTACTGCACTGCACTTAAATGACTGCAGAGCCTATGTATACTGGTATATCACTGTATAATCACTGTATGGTGGAAATATTGGTTGTAATGTAATGGTTTAGGTTCAGGCACAGTTTGGCGGTATCTCCCAGCTCTCCTGGATGCTGAATAGGCTATCCAACAGTCCAGGAAAGCTGGGTGACGCCAAAACCCTAATTTAGCTTTCTTTGTTACACATTAAGGTGGAGTAGATGTGGCTTTTTCGGAGAGGGGAGTGGCTCACTAACAGGAGGGCGTGGCCATGCAAACTCTTGGTGTGGCTCCCATAGTGCCGCTCATCTTCTAATCTCCCTCTTTCCCACTTTAAAAAGTTGGCAAGTATGGTTAATGTCTGTGTGTTGCGTTATTTTGAGGGCACACCAAATTTATACTGTTATACAAGCTGTACACTGACTACTTTACATTATACCAAGGTGTCACATCTTCAGTGTTGTCTCATGGAAAGATATAATACAATATTTACACAAATGTGAGGGGTGTACTCACTTTTGTGAGATACTCTAAATGGGCAAAGCCACGGGTAGGTAGGTGGGCCCCATTTAGGTAGGTAGACCCCCGTTAGATAAGTTGGCAGGCCCTAGGTAGGCCGGTAGGCCACAATTAGGCAGGTGGTAGGTGGGCCCCAGGTAGTTAGGTAGGTCCCAGTTATGTAGGTGGTAGTTAGGCCCCAAAAAAGTGGGTGGTAGGTGGACCCCAGGTAGATAGGTGGTAGGTAGGCCCCAAGTAGGTAGTTGTTAGATGGACCCCAGTTAGGTAGGTGTTAGGTGGGCGCCAGGTAGGTAGGTGGTATGACTTCAAAGTATGTAGTCTTGGGACCAGCGTGAAAGTAAAACCAGCTTCTTTATTCAAATTCTTGACATACAGGTGATATATACATAAAAGGGCAGGTAACACAGACGCGTTTCGGACAAAACTTAGTCCTTGTTCTCAGCACTCTATACATCTAGCCTACGTGAGTTAAAAAGCCTACTCAGCCTATCACAGTTAGCTTCCAGATAACATAATTTGCCTATTGTTTTGCTCTAACATTGAGAGATATGAGTATAATTAAAATACACAAAAAATTATGCACATTAACTTCATCAAAGAGTGTTATTAAAGGATACTGAATACCCATACTTAAATTGTTATTTTATATAGATCAGTAAAGATACAGCAAATTGCTACGAGAATTGAGACCTTGCGGTTCTCTTGTACACAACTCAAAATCCAATACGCCTCACGCATACGTACTCGCTACTGCCAGTCTCTGCCTTTCTGTGGTTTATCCACTTTCTCTACTGCGAGTACCAGAGGGCATCCGCAGAACCTGCATGGACCTCCAAGAAATGCTTAACTGCCCCCGAATGGTGTATATGACTATTTCTAATTCTATTTTCACATCGCATAATTGTGGGGCGTTATTACGCCCCGCAATTACGCCGTGTGTTCGGGAGCTCGCGCCAAACGGTGTGAGCTGACGCAGGGCGGGGAGCGGCAGCGCGTTGGCCCCATAGACATTCATTACTAGTGGCGCGTATTCACTGCTAGTGATTGACATGTCACTTATCTCCCCCTGCAGCGTGGTGCCACATCCATGAGAACCACTTTGAGATAGCCATCTTCTATGATTCTGTTTGCTACACAGATAGCTTGGAGATATTTCACCTCCCAATGTTTTATTTTTCTTTGGGACACATAGGCCCGGTTCACACGGCTTATTGGCGGCGTAATTGCAGGATGGACTTCGCCCCGCAATTACGTCATGTGGGCGGGGCGGTGGCGTAACATGCATTATCCACGGTGCGTATCCCGCCATGATAATGTGCACGTCACTTTCTTCCGGCTCGGCGTATTCGCCGAGCGGGGAGGAGAGACGGAATCCATGGTTCTCTATGAGAACTGTGGATTACCGTAATGGCTGGCACGGATTCAAGCCGTAGTGCAGCGCAAATACGGCGCGCAATACGGCTGGAATCTGTGCCCGAAATAAGCCGTGTGAACGGCACCATACTGTGCCTCTATCTACCATTTCTGCCAGAATAGAATCCAACCTTAAGATAAAAACTAAAAAATATTTTTAATGTATATATCACCTGTATGTCAAGAATTTGAATAAAGAAGCTGGTTTTACTTGTATGCTGGTCCAAGACTACATATGTTGAAGTCATGACAAGTTTCCCAGCTGTGAGCTAAGGATCGGTGCATGGACAAGCAACAGCTATTTGCCTGGGACTGAGGATTACAACCAGCTGTTATCAGGTGAGCCCATTAAGTCTACCCTTTCTTTCTTTTAGTAGGTGCTAGGTGGGTCCTAGTTAAGGAGGTGGGCCCCAGTTAAGAAGATGGGCCATAGATAGGTAGGTGGGCTCCAGTTAGGTAGGTAGGACCCCATTAGTGAAAGCAAAAAAAATAAACTTTCCTCTTTCCCCATTCCCCATGCCGGATTCTCTAAATGAAGCCCAGTGTAGGCGGTGTGATGATGTGACGCTGGTGGCGCTCTGCTTCGCTAAGGGCTTTGTGTATCCAGAGGATGCGCAAACAGTAAAGTGGACCACCCAAAGCTGGGGATTGAGGGCATTTGCCCTCGATCTCTGGGCCTGCCCGTGAACACTCGGGGCAGAAGGCCCAGGTGTTTTGAGGCAGGATGCGGTGGTCAGACGGGCCCCTTAGCAGCCACTAGGGTGGTAGTTCCACCACTGATTGCATCATTAGGTGTGAGAACAGAGAACAGAAAACAGAGGATAAACTGTAAGGCTATGTTCACACGGCTTAAAATGGGCCGTATTTCGGTCCGTAATTACGCTGCACGAAATGCGCCTAATTACCGGCCGAAAACGGCCCATTCATTAGGGTTTAATTCACAGTTCTCATAGAGAACTATGGATTAACGTCTCCCTCTCCCCGCCCGGCGAATCCGCCGGGCGGGGAGATAATTCACCTGTCACTTTCTAGGGGCGTATACGCGCCCGCTAGCAGTGATAGTCAATGGGCCGGCGAAGTGCCGGCCCCCTGCTTACACCCCCCCCCCCCCCCCCGTCCACACGGCGTAAATTCGGGGCGTAATTACGTCCCGCAATTAAGCCGTGTGAACATAGCCTAAGGAACATCTAGTAGGTGTCTGTAACTGTGATGAATGTAATATAGTTTGATCCAAATTGATCACTGGGTCATGTGAGGTCAGCACTCCTTTGCATTGGAAATAAGCCCTTGTCAGGGTCTCCTGCTTCAAAGGACCTATACTGTTCATTTCACACATCAAGCAGACTCCTTAGAACCCAAGGAATCCACAGTAAAAGTTGAGGAGCTGATCAAAGGATTGAGTCAGACAATCGGGAGCCGTCGTTCATAGAGAATTTTGGAATTTCTCCGCATCATACCCACATTCCGGTTCCATTTTTGAGAACTTGGGAATGAGACGCATCCTCAGCTAAGTCTCCCTCTTTTCCCAGACCCAGGGATGGGGAGATATGGAGAACTGCTAGTGGGAAACTGGAAGCTAAGCCGTGTTTGGTATCAGAACATAGCTCGGGTTCAGTTAGATCTGATGGTACCAGAGAGAGCCATCTTTCTATGGCCTTCCCGGGAGAAGTTATGATACATCACAGATTAAGGCCATGTTCACATGGCTTATTTGGGCACATATTTCAGCCCAAAATTTGCGGTGTACTGCGCGAATTACGGGCTGAAATCCGTCCCAGTCATTACGGTAATCCACGGTTCTCATAGAGAACTATGGATTACATCTCCTCTCTCCGCGTGTATACGCGCCGCTAGTAATGATAGTCTATTGCCCGGCGAGCTGCCGTCCACGCCCCCGTCCACACGGCGTAATTACGTGCCGCAATTAGGCCGTGTGAACATGGCCTAAGAAGTTCATATTACTCAGCCCAGAGGCAATTAAATATTCAAACTTAATCTGGAGCTGCTTTTTTATCTCGATTCCTGGACCTATACATCCATGTTCTCGGTTTTACATTACACGCATCCACGCTACCGAGGCTGGTTTCTGTCCCGATATAATCCCATTAATGGACCGGGCTCATATGTAACAAGGAACTGGTAGAGTCCTGTTTCACTGGTGCTAGTGAAACGGGGTCTCTCAGCCAAACAGGGTTATGAGCAAGTGTTGTGCCATGCCAGCGGTCATGTGGGCTATGCTCTCTCACTTCCTGTGCCTGTGTGGACTAGGGTATCTGTGAAATGATATCTAGCTGACTTTATGTACCCCTAAGGGGGTGCGGAACGTCACGTGTATGGCATATATTCGGTCAACTTGTCAGGCCGCAGCAGATGGTCCTGACTGGTCAGCAAATGAACAGACGCTCTTCGTGAGTGTCATTGTGTGAAGAATTGGCTACACATGGAAAAAATTGGAAGTTGATGGACCGCATTCCTTGTAAATTCTATACAATATAGAATGACTGCCCGGTCGTTATGCACAAAGCATTGGCAAACGTGTACTTTTATGCTATATGAATTTATAGTGTGGAAAGGGCGGTGTGTGTTTTTTTACTTTATTTATTGTTTTACTTCCCAATGTGGACTGGACTGATTTCTTTTACAATACATTGCAGCACATGACTATGGCAATGAATTATCTGTCAGTCAGCCTCCAGGCAGGCCTAGGACATAGACAGACCAGAGGCCATTGTTAGGCCTCGACTATCATGGCAACCACCAGGGCTGGAACGATGGGTAGGCAGAGGTAGGCTATTGCCCAGGGCGCCACCTCTGCAAGGAAGGAAGGGGGCGCAGTTCAATACATAAATCATGACTCTCTCAGCACCGCACAGCAGGCAGCAGCAGCAGCAACAGCGGTTGACCTTATCTCCGGCTGCTACGTCGTCCCCCCAAGCACCCCCGCTCAGCTCTTCTCAGAAGGCGGCAGAGCAAGATTCAAACTTTTCCTCCGATTGTTACAGCAAGACTGGAGGAAAGTGAAAGTGGAGCCCGGGAGTTCTGGTGCCCCCGGAGCTTCTGTGCTTCTTACTTCCTGTGCAGAGAGAGTGTGGGCTGCCCTCTGTTAACTCTCTACTGGCCAGACAGTGGTGGAGGGCTCCACACAGAAAGCAGGCAGGCTGAAGTAGTGACCCCTCCACTCACTGCAACCAGCTATACTGTCACTGTAAATGTATTTCCCCTGAAAACACTGACTGTATATATATATATATATATATATATATATATACACACACACACATACCTATATATATATACACACGCAGTATGTGTGTATATACCGTATATACTCGAGTATAAGCCAACCCGAGTATAAGCCGAGGCACCTACTTTTGCCACAAAAAAACGGGAAAGCTTATTGACTCGAGTATAAGCCTATGGTGGAAAATGCAGCGGCTACTGGTAAATCTCAAAAATAAAAATGGATACCATTAAAATTACATAGGCAGTTTAATATACCCATAGGCAGATATAGGCTGGTATAGACAGTTTAATGTTCCCCATAGGCAGATACAGGCTGGTATAGGCAGTTTAATATCCCCCATAGGCAGATATAGGCTGGTATAGACAGTTTAATGTTCCCCATAGCCAGATATAGGCTGGTATAGGCAGCTACTGTATATGTCCCCATAGGCAGGTTATAGGCAGTTTAATGTCCCCATAGGCAGGTTATAGGCAGTTTAATGTCCCCCATAGGCAGGTTATAGGCTGGTATATGCCCTCATAGGCAAGGTATAGACCGGTATAGGTCCTCATAGGCAGGATATAGGCAGTTCTATGCAGGTATAGGTCTGCCTAGGCAAGTTATAGGCAGGTATGCCCCCATAGACAGGTTATAGGCAGGTATACGGCCCCATAGACAGGTTAAAGGCAGGTAAATGGCCCCATAGACAGGTTATAGGCAGGTATAGGTCCCCCTAGGCAGGTTACAGGCAGGGTATAGGCAGTACTAGGCAGGTATAGGTCCCCCTAGACAGGCTATAGGCAGGTATAAGTCCCCCTGGGCAGGTTATAGGCAGGTATATGTCCCCTATATGCAGGTTATAGGCAGGTATATGTCCCCTATATGCATATTATAGGCAGGTATATGTCCCCTATATGCATATTATAGGCAGGTATATGGCCCCATAGACAGGTTATAGGCAGGTATAGGTCCCCCTAGGCAGGTTACAGGCAGGTTATAGGCAGTAGTAGGCAGGTATAGGTCACCCTATACAGGCTATAGGCAGGTATAGGTCCCCTAGGGAGGCTATAGGCAGGTAAAGAGAGAATGCACCCGCTCTTCAGGCTATAGACAGGTATAGGTTGTTATAGGCAGGTATAAGTCCCCCTAGGCAGGTTATAGGCAGGTATAGGCAGCGTTTTAAAACAAAAAAAAATCCACTTACCTCGCTCCCTCGCTGTCCGGCCTCCCGTGCGCTCTCCTCCGTCTTCTCGGCACAGAGCACGTGATGTCATCAGGCCGCACACGCAGCGTGATGACACAAGCTGCGTGTGCCGGAAACTCTGGACAGCTGCAAGTCTGCGGCTGCCCGGAGTCCACTGCGGAGCAGGGAGTGCTCGCTCTCTGCTCCGCAGTGGTATCTCCTCTCCTGCATGCGCTCTGGAGGAGTCGCATGCAGGGGAAGAGATCGCTGACAGCGCCCAGATGCCGTCAGGTACTCGGCCTTCAGTTATATGCGCTCCATGAGGAGTCGCATATAACTGAAGCATCCCTGTCGGCGCACGGGCCATCGCAGCGCCCAAGTGCCGACAGTGACTCGAGTATAGGCCGAGGGGGGATTTTTCAGCACATTTTTTGTGCTGAAAAACTTGGCTTATACTCGAGTATATACGGTATATATATATATATATATATATATATATATATATATATATTATATATATATATATATATATATATATATATATATATATAGTGTGTGTATATATATATAAAATATACCATACATGCCAACTCTCCCGTTTTTGGCGGGGGGGGTCCCGCTATTTGGGGTCCCCTCCCGCCCTCCCGGGGGAGTTGGCATTCCTCCCGCCGCCAGCAGGCGGCGGGGGTTCTTTAAATGGCCGCGGCGACAGAGTAGCGCTAGTGCGCTACTCTTGCGCCGCCGGGCCGCTCCTAAAGGCGGGTGAAGTGGCCGCTGCGCCCGCTTCACCCGCCCGGAGTCTCGCTGTGCAGGGAGGAGGCAGGAGGGAGCGTTCCTCTCCTCCCTCCTCCCCCTGTATGTCCGGCGCTGGTGTGTGCGCCGCACATACAGGTCAGCGGCGCAGGGGAAGTGACGCGCGGCTGCAGGGGAGTGACGCGCGACTGCAGGGGAGTGACGCGCGGCTGCAGGGGAGTGACGCGCGGCTGCTCTCACTTCCCCCGGCGCCGCTGAGGAGATCGTCCGGAGCGGCCATGCTGCAGGAGCCTGGTGCGGTAAGTGGATTTTATTATTTTATTTTTATTAGCTAAATGGGGGGCTCTGCCTGGCAACAATGGGGGCATCTACCTGGCAACAGAGGGGACATCTACCTGGCAACAGAGGGGACATCTACCTGGCAACAGAGGGGGCAATACATGGCAACAGAGGGGCAAATACTTGGCAACAATGGGGCATCTACCTGGCAACACATGGGTCATCTACCTGGCAACAGTGGGGGCACTACCTGGCAACAATGGGGGCACTACCTGGCAACAGAGGGGGCACTACCTGGCAAACAATGGGGGCACCTACCTGGCAACAATGGGGGCACCTACCTGGCTAACAAAGGGGGGCACCTACCTGGCTAACTAAGGGGGGCACTACCTGGCTACAGAGGGGCATCTACTTGGCTACAAGGGGGCATCTACCTGCCTGTAAGGGGCACTACCTGCTTATGGGGGGTTACTACCTGGCTATAAGGGGCACTACCTGGCTTTCTTCCAAAGCCGTTATGCAGTTAGGTGGAGTGGGTGTGGCTTTTTGAAGGGGCGTGGCATACCGACAAGAAGGGCGTGTCCATGCTTTTTCATTTTCAAAAGTTGGCAACTATGAAATATACATGCATTATAGCAGTGTACACTTATACGTGGGCATAGTCAGTTTTTGTTACCCATAGCAACCAATCAGCCCATAGGAACCATAAGATCTCAGCTTTAATTTCTTCTACTGCACTAAAAAAATAAAAGCTGCACTCGGATCGGTTGCTATGGGTAACAGACATCAACTCAATATTCAGGTAAAATGAGTGAGTTAGCACTTTGTGATCAATAGTAGGTTCTGGGTTGCAGTTTGAGTACCCGGTCTCTAAAAGGTTCCTCTGCTGCGGAAAATAATTACTTTTAACCCCTTCCTGACAGCCGGTCACAATAATATGGCTCTTTGTATTTTTCCCTTCCCAGAGCTGTTCTTTTTTTTATTTTTTCTGGTACATAGACACATGAGGGCTTTTATTTTGTGGGACAGGATGTACTTTCCAATGCTGTCATTCACTGTACAATAGAATATACTGGGAAGCCACAAATAAATTCTAAGTGGGGCAAAATGTGAAAAAAATATACTTGTGCCATGTTTGTGGGAATTTTTTTTTTTACAGCGTTCTCTCTTTGGTATAAATAATGTGTTCTCTGTATTCTACAGGTTGATTCAAGTCCGGCACTAGCAAATATCTAGGGTTTTCATCCTGTTTTAGGACCATCAAAAAAAACCTTCTACTCTTTAAATTTTCAGTCAATAACCCTTTCTGTTCGTTCCCTGTGGACTTGAGTGAGGGGGCGTTTTTTGCAGGCTGAGGTGTACTTTTTATTGGCACCATTTTCGGATACATGGGTCTTTTTGATTGCTTTTCTTCAATTTTAAGGGGTGTAAAATGACAAAAACCCTAAATTTAACATAAAATGATTTTTTTTCTAGTATGGTGTTGAGCGTACAGGATGAATGATGTTATATTTTAATAGATCGGTCACTACGCAGTGATACCAATTATTTGTAATTTTTTATTTTATTTGTAAAATGGCAAAAAGGGGGATTTGAACTTTTGATATTTTTTTCTATAATGGGAGGGGGGGGGAGGGTGGCGCCATTTGACCCATTTGCCTTGGGCACCAAAATGTCTTGTCCCGGCCCTGGCAACCACCAGCACCCCACAATCACACAGCGTAATGCTGATGGAGGACATAGAGAGCCCCCTCCCATTATTACATCCCATACGTGCTGCAGTCACTATTCAAGAGGTTAAACGGGACAAATCGCAGTAAACGCTAGTCCCGGCCATTATAGCAGGAGCCGGCCATCCCTGAGGAGGTCTCAGGAGCTCCATTGGCATCAGGGGCTGGAGGCCGCCCATGGGCCATGGTCTAAGGTCACACTGGGGGGATCCTGCAGGAGTTCACAGGAAAACCCGCACAAACTGTCCCTGCAGATTCTATGTGGGATTGGAGCGGGATGGGCTATGACGTCACTCTGCTTCGGTCAGGAAGCCACAGGTTGCGCTGATGATAGTGGTGACGTCGGCTCGAGCCGCTCTTGTTGGCTGTGCGCATGTGCTGGGTCCGTCCGTGCAGCAGGGGGCGCTCCATCCTGCACCTTGTAAGGGCGGGAGCAGCAGTCGCTTGTATCCAGCTAGAAGTAGCGGGGACAGACGTGGGGCATCACCATTGACCCAGCGCGCAAGGGGAGCTCTGCGGCGGAGTGTGGCGGCCGCCGCTCAGGAGGGGGGGGGCTCCGTGTCCTGCCGGTGCCGCCTCAGTACTATTACCTCTAGTATAAGAGCCGCAGGCGGAACACAGCGCGGATATACATGAGGCTCTGACCATATTATCAGTACTGACAGGGGCCATACCCCCGGGGGGGGCGCTGCCCCTGACAGCCGCCATATACCGGGGGGGGGGCGGCCCATGATCATTACCTGTAACATTACTCCTCGCAGTCTTAGGGCTTGTTCACACGGAGTTTTCACTCCATATTACAAGCGCTTTTAGGATCTGTTATCGGGTTCGCTCTGTCGGTCCCCAAGACGGATCTAAACAATTAGCTGTGAGATTCTCACTGCTGTCTATGCCGAACACGGAGCGGCGTTCACATGAGGGATGTTTCAAAAGCTCAGCTCCATCTTGAAAAGATTCGCATGTCAAATCTTTTCAAGACGGAGCTGAGTGGCGCTTTTGAAACACGCAGCGGCGATCCCTCATGTGAACGCCGCTCCGTGTTCGTCATAGACAGCAGTGAGAATCTCACAGCTAATTGTTTAGATCCGTCTTGGGGACAGACAGAGCGGACCCGATAACAGATCCTAAAAGCGCTTGTAATATGGAGTGAAAACTCCGTGTGAACAAGCCCTTTAGGTTCCCATAGGAGAATCTTCTTGCCTGCGGGTATAAGCTGCCATTATGACGGGGTGGAGGTTGTGTCTGCCCACAGCGTTCCCCAGTGATTGCAGCACATCTGTAGGGGTCAGACATGGTGTCTTCATGATACCGGCTCTGGATGTGCACCTGGCAGGCCAATGACCTCTGAGCGCTCCATCCCTGCGGCTGTGCTCCCCAGCATTGTGCCTTGTGAGCCCCTCAGTTTTCTGTTTTTGCTGAGCTGTACCCTGTTTTTCCAAAAATAAGACAGGGTGTTATATTTTCATTTCCAAAAAAAGGGCTAGGGCTTATTTTTTTAACACGATGGGTGCAGACACTGCATGCTGGGACAGTTAGGGTGCGTTCCCACTGCACAGAACAAATACTGGTTGGTTTGCCGGCCGGTATTTGTCCTGTTTTGCAGCCGTCCCCACGGCTGCGGGAGGGAGGGGGGGGGGCGGCTTTTTCTCCGCGATTAGCGAAGAAAAGCCCCTCCACATTGAGGTGCACAGATTCAGTCTGAAAACCGGACGGAAGATTGTGCTTACACAATGTTTTGCAGGCGGAAAAACCCCCGGACGGAATACCCATGCAGTGGGGGCTTCTGCATGAGTTTTCCATAGAGCACCGTTGTGCTCATTTTCGGCCGGTTTTTCAGGAGGTCTGAAAAACCGCAAACTGCCTGAAAAACCTGCCGAAAACCCGTGCCGTGGGGACATGCCCTCATGTATGAAAACTGTCTAGGTGTAAGATTTTCTTTGTTGACCATAGCAACCAGTCAGAGCTCCTCTTTCACTTAATATAGTACTCTGAAAAAATGAAAGTGATGCTGTGATTGGTTGCTAGACAGTTTTCATATATGTCTCCCTCAGTTCCTTGGCAGCTGCTTTGGAACTACAAGTACCAGTGTGTATATACACACACATACACCCCATGGTTTTTTACTATAGAGTATGTATTGTGTACTATATAAATATATATATATATATATATATATTTATATATATACACCACAGTACATACCCTATAGTCAAAATCCATGGAGTGTGTGTCTATTCTTTCAGTGCCTATATCTTGAAAGTGTGGCATGCTGGGGAACTGCAAGTCCTAGTAGCTACACTTTAAGATAAGGGTTTGTGTGTGCAATGTGAATGTGTGTGAAAATTTGAACTTTTACTTACACATTGCAAAATTTTCCCGGGCTGAAGGACCTGCAAGTCATGTGATGTGGCATAAACTCGGGTTCTACCCTAAAAAATTTGGAGGTTTCCCCCCAAAACCCCTCCTTTTAACGGTTTAAACCCGGGTTTGTGGGTATGGGCCCCCCTGGGGGGAACGGGGCAGGGGGCCCAGGGGGGGGGCCCTGGGTGAAAAGAAAACCCGGGGGGAAAAAAGGGGCATTTTGGGCTTTAGCAGGGGCCCAAAAAATTTTTGGGGTAAAAACAGGGGGTAAAAAAAGGGGGGGGAATCCCCTGCCCAAAAAAGGGGAACCCCCGGCTGATAAACCAAAGCCGGGGGGAAGGGGGGGGAAAAACTGGGGCTTTTTTTGGTTTTTTTTTCCCCCCCGTGGGAAAAGGGGTGGGGGTTTGGAAAGCTCATGGACCTCACCCAGGTGGTAATACACGGTCGCGGGGGTGGGAGAACATCCCGCGCTATAACTGTGTTTTTTTTGTCTTGTTTAGTACTCAAAAATTTGCCGTAAACATCAAAAAAAATTGATAACCTTGCACCCCCCAAAAACCCCCCCGGTCTGTTACCTGCCCCACCAGGGGGCCAAAATTTTTTAAAGTTTTACCACAACCCCTTAGTTATACTAGGATTTTTTTTTTGCCTTTTTTCTATGTTACTTAATACTGTATGTATTTTTTTACTTTTTTTTTTTTATGTGGGGAAAATGGAAAAAAATAAAAAAAAAATACTTTTTTTTTTTTTTACTACAAAAAAACACCATAAAAGTTTTTAATTTTGTAACTTTTCTTTTGCTAATTTTTTGCAGGGTTTTTTTTTTGGATTATTTTGTGTTTTTTATATGCGGGGGTGATCGGGGAAACCAAAAGCCCGACTCTGACTCCTCAAATTTCCCAAACTCCCGACTTCCCCCCGCCCCTCAACAGGCGCTGTTTAAATGAAAATTTATGTATAAAAAGGTAACATCGGTTTTTATCACCTTATATACAAAATTTCAAGCATTTAGGAAAGACACTGACAACAAAAAAGGGTAACAATGTTTTGATCTTTTGAACACTTTTGGGGTAAATTAAAAAAAGCTGTATTTGATCCCAAATCCCTTCCCCCAAAATTGGGGAAAGTGGAAGAGACCCGGGATCAATTTTGGGCAAAATTTCTTAATTGATCCAGAGCCCAAAAGATTCAGGAATTTAAAACCAAAGGTGGGTTTCCCAATACTAAAAAAATAATAAAAATTAACACTTTGATTTTTTAGGAGCAAACAGTAACAATCTTTCAAAAAACTAAGAGATGCTAAATACTTGCAAGTCACATTTATGTATAAGATAGGTAAGATGACTAAATACAATTACAGTAGCCTCAAAGTTGTAGTGGATGGTGAGATATGGAGTCTGAAAGTCACAAGTTCAAACCATTGTTACCATTTGCTTGTCAGTGTAAAATATATTTATTGGAATGACTTTAGGACACAAAAAAATTGTAATATGCAAAACACTACAGGAACATTTGTGAAGTCTCTGAATTTTTCTGAGAAATAATATTGCCTTCCATAGACCTGCATACATGACCTCACATCTGATCTCATTATTCCAGGTAGAGAACGGCCCCTCTACACTAACTTGGGTTGGGGGGAAACGTACCACAGGGCAACATCTCTAACAATGTCAGGGTATAAAGGAATTGCCTCAGCCCAGTCAGTTTTGATGAAGGGGTTTAACTCTTCTACTTCTTTGAAAACAGGTGAAAAATTTTGCTGAATCTGTTTGCCCTGGAGCAGAAACTTTTCCCCTGGGCAGCGTTTGCCTGCTCCATGTCATCAATTACACTCCTCATGTGATAAAGGGTGAAGATATGGGAGCAGTAGCATGGCCGGACCCAATTCCTCTTTGCACTGCATCGAACTTACTGGACCAACTAATTATATATTTTGGGAGTCGGTCCCTTTTATGACGACTCCGACTCCACAGCCCTGCTATTCTGTGCCCCATCAGGTCAGACAAAACTTTGAATGCATTTTAATTTTTTTTTCTTTCTATTTTGCTGGTTTTTAAGCTGGCCACTCACCGCCGCCTCTACTCTCACAGCTGCAGGCACATTCTATATATCGACTACCCAGACTTTTTTTTTTTTTTTTTTAGCTTTTTATTAAGCACTACAGAGCATACAATAAATAATTACATTTCAAACATCGATATCACAAACGTATAGTGATCCGCATTAACATCCATATAGAAAGACCCACGCATCTACACTTCAGAATGCTACGTTTTCCAACCAACCCCCTCCCCCCACCTCCCTGAACATACAAGTTGAAACATGTCATACATTTCAGTGGTTTGCACCATTGTCACTATAGCTTAAATATACATAACAATAAATCCTATCTGCTATAAAATTTATCATGTTTAACTGTAAACCCCCTTCCCCCAATCCTCCAGGCTCACCACCACCACCTCCTCAGAACAGCAGCGCATTTCAACTCCAGGTCTACTCCGTCCACCTGATCCAAGGGCACCATCTCCAATAGAGAAGTGGTAAATGTACTCCGCCTCTCCCCCTATACCCCCTTCCTCCTACATTTTAAGTAAGAAATCCCAACATCAAATTGGTGGGTCACCCAAGAGCATCTGCGTTGGAAACCAGGAGGATAGGCCAAAGCAGTCCCCAATGGCGTTAGGAATAAAGCTGCCCCAGACTTCAAAGAACCTTTGTGTACGCTTCTCCTTCCTACCTGCGGCCTCCACCTAATCCATAATCATTATAAAGGAGAGTATTTGCAAAAACATTTTAAACGGAGGTGGAGAGTCATGTATCCAAGTGCTTAGGATAGCTTTGACACCTGGCACCGACACCATATACAAGAGTTTTCTACTCCTCGGTGCACAAGGAGTGTCTATATGGCGCACATTGGATTATCGGGGACATAGTTGGTTAGATGGCTTCTCGTAAAGGCCATCACTCGCCTCCAAAAGTCCAAGCAGCTCCATAGACAGTGGAATATATCTGCCCCTGGTGCCCCACAACAGAAGCACCAATTGTTGTCGCAGGTATCCTAATTGGAGTAATATAGGCCCTGTGATAAAGCTCAAGGGACGTTTCTCAATAGCTGCTGGAAGATAGAAACTTACGACTATTATTCAGTGCCGTATATAAAGCATGGAGCTCCAGGGTGGGGTCTTCCCGAACCCATTTAGTGAGTGCCGTATTAGTTGATGAGTAATCCAGCGGGGCGTGTATAAATCTATAAAAATGAGTGATCAATGCCCTCTCTGATGCACTGCGAGACCGTGACATGCGTATCACTGAACACCATTCCCCGGGCGCAAACTGGGGAACAAGTTTAACCCCTTACCGACATTTGTCGTACTCATACGGCAATGTCGGGTAGGGGTTCCCGCAAATTGCTGTATGAGTACGTCACGGCAATCTTGCGCGCTCACTAGCGGGGCGCGCAAGATCCGCCGGCATGTACGGCGGTATTATTACCGCTGGCATCATGCCGCACCCCCACCGCGCCGGATCTGCGGCTCCTGGCCCCGCGGGGATTAACCCCCCGATGTCGCGACACGTTGGGTCGGCAACATCGCCGGACTGCGGGCGGCAGAGTTGTGGAGCTCCTGCTGCCCGGAGATCCGGCGCAGTAATAGCGCCTGAGCGCCACGGTACCGTGTCTCCTACCAGACAGCCCGGACGGCTGAATGACAGCTCCGGGGTGTCTGGTGACGTCACGATTGCCACAATGCATTGTGGGCAGCGTGACAGACAGTTGCCATGGAGACCAGTCAGCTTAAACTGTTATGCTGATCTCTATTGCATGGAATGATCGGTGACGATGTTTCATGCAAATTACCCCTGGGGGAAAGTGTAAACAGTATGAAAAAAGTTAAAAAAAAAGTGTAAAAAAGGAAAAACACGTCAAACACAAAAAATTAAAATAAAAACACGTTACATCGCCCTTTTCCCCATTTACAAACGCCATCGCCTAAATAAGATCAAAAATAAATAAAGTACCCATATTTGGTATCGCCGCGTGCGTAGCGACACACCCTATAAATCTGTCATGTAATTAAACCCGTACGGTGAACGCCGTAAATAAATAAAACCAAAAAACAGTCACAGATTGCGATTTTGTTTCATCCGCAGCACATAAAAATGGAGTAAAAATAATCAAAAAACTCATATCAACATCCAGTGATGCCAATTAAAATCGTCAGTTCATCCCGCCAAAAAAAAGTCCTTACACAGATCGGTTATACGAAAAATTAAAAAAAGTTCTGGCTATTAGAAGATAGCGATGCGATAAATATTGTGTTACACCAATAAAACACTTTTTTTTCAAAAAAAATTGTGCTTTCATAATAAAAAAACTACATATAATTGGGTATTCTCCGTAATCGTCTCAACCCACAGTGTAAAACTAACGTGTCACGGATTATGCACGGTGTTACGCTATAAAAATAAAAAACACTGTTTTTTTTTACTAGGATTGCTGGTATTTTCTTCACCCTACCTTCCAATAAAACAGATTTAAATGCGATCATAAAAGTCTTGTCCCCCAAAAATATTACAATAAAAACGTCACTTCATCCCGCCAAAAAATAAAGTCCCTATACAGCTCCATATAACGAAAAATAAATAAGTTATGGCTCTCAGACTGCGGTGATGCAAAATAACGTGTTTTCCTTTACAAATAAATGTGTTTTTATTGTGTAAAAGCAGTGTAAAACATTTAAACAAATATACAAATGTGGGTATCGCTGTATTCGTGTTCAACCTGCTGAGTAAAACTAGCATTGTCATTTATACCGCACAGTGGATGACCGCTGTAAAAAATAAAATCCACTACCAGATTGCTGGTTTTTTGTACAAAATGCTTCACAAAATCTTTAATAAAAAGTGATCAAAGCATCATATGCCCCCCGTAATGTACTCAATTAAAACATCAACTCATCTCGTAAAAAACAAGCCCAAAGGCAGCTCATATGAAAAAAATTAAGTAAGCTTGGGCTGTTCAGGAATACGGGACAACTTAAAAGCAACTTTTTATAAATCGCGTCATTGTGTAAAAGTAAATAAAACATAAAAAACGATATAAAATTTATATAATTGAATTGTTTACTGACCCCAATAGTAAAGTTATCCCGTCTCATTTATCGTATGGCGGAAATTCTGTAAATATGAAGCCCAAAAAACAATGGCGGGAAACTACTGTTTCTCCCCTCATTTCCATGGCTCATTGCTAAAAAAAATCTACGAACACCTGTGCGCCCACAAAAATGCAAATACACCCTTAGGTGCGATCCCTGGGGGCGTTGAATCCATAATGGAGCAACTTCTGGAAGGTTTCACCTGTTTTAGTACTTTGTGGGCTTTTGGAGAGATGCCGACATGGCCCCACCAATATCTTGCACTGTGTTTTGCGGCAAAAGCCAAATAGCACTCCCTCCTTTGTACCCCCTGCCATGCGCCCATACAGCAGTTTCACCACATGTGGGTATTTGCCGAACTTGGAAGAAATTGCGTAAACACAAATTTTGGGGGCTTTTTTTCCAAATTCCTTGTTAAAAATTAAAACATTTTCAGCTAAAATTGCTGATTATTGGAAAAAATATTTTTTTTTTATTTTCAGAGCCGAACGCTAAAAAAATTTGTGGAACGCCTGTAGGGTGATATACTCACAACACCTTGGATATATTCCGGTAAGGGGTTTTTGTGTAGTTTCCAATAATGCGGGTCTTTTTAGGGGTATTTATTAAGGTTTTGGAACCTTAGGTGTCCGCAAACCTGAAATGACCCTAAAATAAAATTGTAATGATGAGGCCCCAGAGTCCAGTAGGTGCTCCTCCTATTCTGGGGCTTTGTGGGTTGAGCCAACATAAGTGCACTAGGGCCACATATGGGATATCTCTGGAAAACGGCTAGAATCTGGGGAATCAATATTAATTTGCATTTGCCTGATCACATTTACGTATTCTTGTCATTAATGCCATAAATATTGAAAATATGCAAAAAAAGTGAAATTTTGAAATTTCACTTCCACTTGCTGTAATTTCTGTGAAAACACCTAATGGGTTATAAACTTTCTTAATGCTATGGTTTTGAATACTTTAAGGGGGTGTGTTAGTTCTTAGATGAGTTCATTTATGGGGGTTTTCTTACATACAGGTCAATCAAAGTCACTTTAGTAGAACTGGACTGGTCCCTAAAAATATGTATATTGCAAATATTCTTGAAAAATTTAAAATTAAACTAAATTTATATAGCCCCCTAAGTCGTAAAAAAAAAAAAAAACATTTAAAAAAAATGATTGCAAAACCTACAGCAGACATATGGTTACATGTGTTATAAACTATTTTGAGTGGAATAAATATCTGTCTTACATGCAGAAATTTTTGAAGTGTGAAATTGGTAAATTTTCACATTTTTCACCATAATTGTATTTTTCACAAATAAAACAATTCATTTTTTTTTAGGACCAAAATTTCTTACTATCTTCTTATAGCACAATGTGTCACGAGAAAACAATCTCTGAATAACTTTGGTTAGGTTAAAGTTTCTAAAAGTTATTCTCGCATAAAGTACACTTGAACAGATTTCAAAAATAGGGCTCTGTCCGAGAGGCCAAAACTGGCTCCGGCGGTCAGGGGTTAAAGACGTAACTGTGCACATAAATAAGGGGAAAAGGAGATCAATGTCTGAGGGTACCGTGCCTCAGTGTAAGCGGCTTGTGGAGAATCACCTATCGATATGAGGGTGATTAAACTGAATATGTTTTCTCCTTCCTCCATAAATAAAATTCCCTATGAGGGGCGCCACTTGAAAGTCCGGGTTACCAACCAATGTACGAAACATGGACGCCTGCGGATGGAACTTGAGTTTTCCTCTCATCTTCTGTCATGCTGCTATAAGAAGGGGATTCATTCTGATAGTTTCCGGGATAAGATGATAAGGAAGATGTCAAAAATCCAGTAGCGAGAGTCTACACAAGAAACCCTGATTGGCCTGGCCATCTGTAAAGACTGTCGATCCCTGCACCACTCCATTGTGATCCTCAGTAAGGCCGCCACATTATACGTACAAACCTTGGGCAAATTGATGCCCCCTTTTGTCCTGGGCTACTTCAAGACGATCAACGGAATCCGGGGCTTTTTACCCTTCCAGATAGTGTCGGAGCAGCACATTAACACGACTCTCGTCTTTCGGTTTTAATTAATCCGGGAGCAAATGTAACAGATAAAGAAGCCTGTGGAACTACCCCAGTTTAGCGAGGTTCCCCCAGCCCAGGGGTTGGGGGAGGCCGGGTCCCCAAAGGGCGGGCACCCCTCCCTCTCCATAGCTTTTTTTATAAGGGAAAATGTTATCTCTGTAGGGAAGGGTTTTTAGTAATTATCACACCCAGATGGGCCCCTTGAAACCCCAATTGGGGCTTTTTTTCACCCGGCTTTTTTCGGGACTTTTAATTTCGCCCCGAAATTTTAAGGGCCGTGTGGCGGGGGGGGGAAAGGGGGGGGGGGGGTAAGAGGGGGCCTTTGCACTTCGCCGGCCTTTAGCAATCACTGTTTGGGGCGGGGTTACGCCGTAGAAAGGGACTGTGAAATTTTTCCCCCCCGCCCCGGGGGGGGGGGGGAGGGGGAGACGAAATTCCATAGTTTTTATGAAAACCCTTTAAATGAAGGGGCCCCTTTTTTGGGCCCTTTTAATTGGCGCACTTCGGCGCGTAATTAGGCCCGGGGAAAATACAGCCCTTTTTTAGCCTTTGTGAACTTTCCCTTTTTTAAAGGGGGGAAATAAGTATGTCCGGGGGGGTTTTCCCGGCCATTCATTTTTGGGCCCATTGGTTTTGCCATATTTATGTGGTTTCAAAGGACCCTTTGTCCGGGAAAGCACCTTAAAGGAAAAATTTTAAAATTTGTACTAAATTTCAAAGCCCCCAAAGGGTTTAAAAAAAATAATAGGTTTTTTTTAAAAAAAAATTTCCCCCCAAAACAAAAAGGTAGACATATGGTGGGTGTTCATTATTTTACTTGGTTTGGGGGGCTTGTGTCTTGCCCCTTTGAAATTTTTTAAAACTTTGAAAAATTTAATTTTTTATTTTATTTTAAAAGGCCAAAAAAATTCCGCACCCACTTTTAATTAATTAAAGGGGGGTTTCTAAAGACTTTACACTTTTAAAAATTATTTTAAATGAGACACAAGGTTAAAGGGCCCTGCTGTGAGGGGGCTTACAACCCTTTTGGGGTTTGTAGGGGGTGAAACCCATACGGTTAAAAAAGGAAAAGTTTACAAGGGTTTTCCGGGCCCAAATTTTTTTTTTAAATAGGGGGGGGGGTTTACATGAAAAATGGATGAACCCGGCCCACCCGACTGTACATCTATATACAGATAAGTTTCCCGTGAGTGCCCCGTTTCAGGGAGTGGGCAGTTTTGTGGGGGATAGGCAGTTAGGGTCTTGGTGGGGCCCGGGCGGGAAAGGGGGGGAAAAAAAGATTTTCAGGGCCCTTTAAAATTGTGGGGTTTTGGAAAGG
The DNA here is from genome assembly GCA_025379985.1 of Phyllomedusa bahiana. NCBI lineage: Eukaryota > Metazoa > Chordata > Amphibia > Anura > Hylidae > Phyllomedusa > Phyllomedusa bahiana. Next base: position 21,652 of record JAODAL010018202.1, read on the forward strand.
TCCCCGATCGCCCGCGGTAGCATTTCCCGGAATTTTTTTGGGCCCGGGGGTGTTTAAATCTTGTTGGGGGGGATGGGAGGTTTGGGGGGATTGAGGAAAGTAGTCTGGGTATCATCGAAAGAGGGAGTGAAAGGGTGGGGGGTAGACAAAGACGGCATTTTTTTTTAAAAAATTTTTCAAACATTTTGAATTTTTTTTTTCCCCCTTTAAAAAAAGGGTTTTTTTCGACCAAAATTAATTGCTAAAAATTTAAAAACACAATGTGTCAAGAGGGGGGAAAAAAAAATTTTGAATTTACATGGATAGGTTTAAAAAATATTGAAAAGTTATTCAAGAAAAAAGTGGCACCCTGGCAGATTTGAAAAAAAAGGGCTTGGTCCCTTAAATCCCCAAAAAAGGGTTTGTCCCTTAAAGGGTTAAAAAATGTGGCCCAAAAAAGGGCCTTTACACCGGTTGAAGGGCCTTTTTTGGCATCCAGACTCGAAATTGACTGAAATTTGGGGAACCCTTTACAAAGCCCCCTTTGGGGCCGGGGGGGGTTTCTTTTTTAAAGGGGAAAAAAAAATGTTGAGTCGTGGGGGCTTTAAGGGTTTTAGAAAAAGAAATTTGTAGTCTCTATTCAGTAATGCTGTGGGGCGGACCCCAGACATTTATAGTCAATGAGCGGTTGGCAACTAGTTAATGTTATGAAGGGTTTGCTGGTGGTGGTTGGCATATTTGTGCTGCTGCTAATCAATCCCAAACCATGGCCCTGACTGCCCCATGTAATTTCTTTTCCCTTACAGTATTCCCTATCTTGTTTGTTGGTGGGTTACATGGGAAAGCGGGGTTTGGGGCCCGGGAGGGGGAAAGCCGTGGGTTTTTAAGACGTAGAAAAGGGGGCCCAAACCCCAAAACCCATGGAAAGGGGCGCATAAAGGTAACAAAAATTGTTTCCCGCAGTTTTAACGGCCCGCGTTGGGCTGGTTGCCGGGTTCTGTTTGGGAAAAGGGGTTTAGTCTTTATTTTTTGGGGGGTTTTTTGTTTTTGTGAAGTTCAAAAAAACCAAAAAAGGGCTATTGGGGAAAACCATGGGGGGAAACCACGCAAAAATAAATTTGGGGGGGATTCTGAGTTTTTTTACAATTTTGTATTTCATTTTGAAACCTATTATTGTGAAATTTAAACTCTTTTAGGTTTTTACTCCCGAAATCTCTTTTTGTTTGCCCGGGGTTCTCCATTTTTTTAAATATGGGATTCTCCCCCGTTTTTTCCTTATCTGCAGAGCACCTACTCCCTCCTTTTATTGGGCTTTTGCATGCCTTTCCTTCAAAGTTTTATTTTGTTCAATAAAAAACCCCCCCACGGTTTTTTAGAAAAAGCACAGGAAAAACAGGGGGAAAAACTGTTTCCCTTTAAAACTTTTTTTTTTTTTGGGGTTAAAATTTAAAAAAAGCTTTTAAAAGGGGGGATTTTTAAATTTGCTTGTGAGGCCAAAAAAACGACTTCCCCCGTTCGGGCTTTTTCCCTGCTAATTTGTTTTATCCAAAAGAAAAAAAATTTGTTTTTTCCAAAAAGTTTTTTTTTTTTTGGGTTTTTTTAAAAAAAAAGCAGCAGTTTTGATGGGTTGCTTTTTACTCAGTAGGAAAAATTTTAAAAAATCATAATTTTTGGCTTTTTTCTGTTTCCCCCCAAAAAAAAGCTGCTGCAGGTGTGGTGGTTTTTTTTTTTTTTTTTTTTCCCCTGTACCTCCAATTGCGGTTTTTTTTTGTTTTTTTTTTTTCCCACCCCAAAAAACATGCATGTGTATCTTTTTTTTTGGGGTATTATGTTCTACATTACATATCACTTAATGGACCACATGATTTATGACCACATAAAAAATTTTCAGGAAAAAAAAAAACTGTTCCAAAAATATGCACTTGACTATGCACAGTGATTTCGAAAGAAGAAAACAACGCATCGAACTAAATAAAAATTACATGCAGTTTTATTGTGTCCAAATGCCATTCAAAATGCAGGTGTGAAGGTAGTCTAATCCAAATTATTTATAAAAAAAAAAAAAAAGGGGGGTGCTTATACAGTCATGGCCAAGATTTTTTTGAGAATGATACAAATGTTAATTTTTACAAAGTCTACTGCATCAGGTTTTATAATGGCAATTTGCATTTACTCCAGAATGTTATAAAGAGTGATCAGCTTAACAGAAATTTAAAATTGCAAAGTCAATAGTTACCTAGAAAATGAACTTTTTCCCCCAAAAACACATTTCATCTTCATTGCAGGCCCTGCCTTAAAAGGACCAGCTAACATCGTTTCAGGGGATTGCTCTCCAGCCCTGTCCTCATCAACACCGACACTGTGTTTAATGGAGCAATCTGTCATGATTAAGTAAGAATCACACCACTGGACACTTTAAAAGGGAGGCTGGTGCTTGGCATCATTGTTTCTCTTCTGTTAACCTTTGGTTATCTCTAAAGGAAACACTTTGCAGTCATCATTGCACTGCACAAAACTGGCCAAACAGGGAAGATTAGCGCAGTAGAAAGATTGCCCCTCAGTAAAACAATCTATCGCATCATTAAAGGAATTCAAGGAGAGAGGTTCCATTGTTGCCAAAAGGCTCCAGGCGCCCAAGAAAGACCGCAAGCGTCAGGACCGACTTTAAGTGTTTCAGCTTGGGAATCGGGCTACCAGCAGTGCAGAGCTTCTCAGGAAGGCAGAAAGGGCAGGTGTGAGTGCATCTGCAAGTACTGTGAGGCGGGGAGACTCATGGAGAAAGGGCCCTGGTGTCAAGGGGAGGCAGCAAAAGAAGCACTTTCTCTGCAGAAAAAACATCAGGGACAGACTGATATTCTGCCAAAGGTACAGGGAGTGGACAGCTGAGGACTGGGGTAAAGTCATTTTCTCTGATGAATCCCCTTTCCGAATGTTTGGAACACCTGGAAAAACAGCTTGTTCGGAGAAGACAAGGGGAGCGATACCACCAGTCTTGTCTCATGCCAACTGTAAGGCCTCGTTCACACGGCTTATTCTGCCGCGTATTGGCGCCGTACTGCGCGCCGGATTTGCACTTCAGTACGGCGCCATCCGCGGCAGCAATACGGTAATCCATGCTCTCATTGAGAACAGTGGAATCCGTTCGCTCCTCCCCGCTCGGCAAATCCGCCGCGGGGGGAGAAAAGTGACATGCACATTATTTACGGCGCGGACGCGCCGTAAACAATGCTTGTCTATGGGGCCGGGAGCGGCGCCCCCGCCACGCTCCGGCCCCGCCCCCGTCCCGCCCTTATTCACGGCGGATTTGTCACCAATACAGCGCACAAATCCGTCGGGAATAAGCCGTGTGAACAAGGCCTAAAGCATCCAGAAACCATTCATGTGTGGGGTTGCTTCTCAGCCAAGGGAATCGGCTCTCTAAGGCCTCGTTCACACGGCTTATTTCAGAACGTATTTACATCGGATTGCCGATCGTAAATACGTTCTGAAATCAGTTGAAAATCGGTTGCAAAGAAGTGCCACTAAGTGTGGCACGTATTTGTAACTGATTTCCTGACGGAGTCCCCATTCTCCTTTCATTGTAGGTGGTGAATCCGTCCATAAATAGTTGACTTTGTACATTGTTTTTCCGTCCGGATTGCCGTCGTCAATCCCAGCGGCAATCCGGCACGGAACTACGCGGTGGCGGTGAACGACGGAGCCGTATTTTCTATTGAAATCAATAGAAAATAGGCTGTTACTTATTTCTGACTGATTTGCCGACGGATTGACGATCGTCAATCCGTGGCGAAGTAAGCCGTGTGAATGAGGCCTAACAGTCTTGCCTAAAAACACATCCATGAATAAAGAATGGTATCAGAATGTCCTCCAAGAGCAACTTCTCCAACCGCCCAAGAGCAGTTTGGTGATCAACATTGCCTTTTCCAGCTTAGTGGAGCACCTTGCCATAAAGCAAAGGTGAAAACAAAATGGCTCAGGGAACAAAACAGAGATTTGGGTCCCTGGCCTGGAAACTCCCCAGATCTTAATCCATTGAGAAATTGTGGTCAACTTTAAGAGACGGGTGGGGCAAACAAAAACCAACAAATTGTACAAAATGCAAGCATTGATTGTGCAGGAATGGATTGCTATCAGTCAGGATTTGGTCCAGAGTTGATTGAGGCATGCCAGGGAGAATTGCAGAGGTCTGAAGGAGAAGGGTCAAACACTGCAAATATTGACTTGCTGCATTAACTCATTCTACTGTCAATAAAGCTTTTGTTAATCATAATATGATTGCACTTGTATTTCTGTATGTGATAAAAACATCCGACAAACACACATAAAAACCAGAGGGCAACAGATCATGTGAAAATATAAGATTTGTGTCATTCTCAAAACTTTTGGCCATGACTGTAGAAGTTCAGAGGTGATCGTCTTTGTTGCTTTTATATAGAAAGTATAGGATGAATGACGAGTGCCAACCAATGTTTACAGATCGTGTCCACCGCTGTATGCCACACTGATGCCTATACCCTCAGTGGTGCAGATGCTGAAGGATGTTTCCCTGTGATTCTTGGACATGAAGGAGCTGGCATTGTGGAAAGTGTTGGAGAAGGTGTTATAAGTGTTAAAGCCGGTAAGTACAAATACTTCAAGTTTTGACCTCTGAGGGATAGGAAAGCCTTAGGGTATGTTCACCCGGCGTCTTGCCTCCGTATGAATATCCACTTTTCAGATGCTTCTCAGGGGCCATCAGAACGGACCCAGAGACGCATCTAACAATTAGCAGTGACTTTATCACTGCCGGCAATGACAGACACGCAGCGGTGTTCACATGACAGATCCCCGCTGCGTTTTTTGCATCACGCCTGTTGGGTCCGTCTTTTGGATGCGATCAAAAATGTGACCTGCAATTATTGGATCGCATACGCAATAAATACCCGACAGACGCGAGGCACACACGCAGCGGCGATCTCTCATGTGAACACCACTGCATGTCTGCCTTTGATAAAGTCACTGCTAATTGTTGGGAATGGTCTCTGGGTCCTTTTCTGACGGCCCTCGAGACACATTTGAAAAGCATATGTTCATATGGAGTGAAGACGCTGTGTGAACATACCCTAAGGGTGCTTTCTGCACAAAAAAACGCATCCGCGTGTGAAAGACACAGCAATTAAAGGGGTTGTCTCAATAAAAGGATTGCTTTTTATGTTAAAGATCTTGCAAAAACAAGTCACTTTGCAAAATATGTCCATTAACAGTATCCTATCTATACCTAGATATCCCCTCTTGTATGGGCTGCATCAGCTCCTCAGGTCACTATAGCTACAGACCTGTTTAATCTTCATGATAGGTTTGCCAGCACTGGTTGCTATAGCTACAGACCTGGCTTCTACTGCAGCCTAGTGGAGCCAGTAAACCGCCCCTGAATTCAAAGTGAAAAAGAAAACAGATGAGGTGAGATGAATTTCAATGTAGTGAACATCCCCTTTAACCCTTACCGCCGGAGCCAGTTTTGGGCCTCTCTGACAGACCCCCAGTTTTTAAATCTGTCATGTGTCACTTTATGTGAAAATTAACTTTTTGACACTTTAACCTATCCAGGTGATTCAGAGATTTGTTTTCTCGTGAAAACATTGTGCTTTAAGTTTAGTAGAAATTTTGGGTTTCCAAAAAATGCTCGTTTATTTATGAAAAATATCAAGTATCGTGAAAATTTACCAATTTCAACTTCAAAAATTTCTGCATGTAAAACAGTTATTCCACTCAAAATAGTTTATAACTAGCATCTACCATATGTCTACTGTAGGTTGGCACCATTTTTTTTTAAATGTAGTTTTGTTTGTTTTTTTTTTTTTACGACATTAGGGGGCTTAGAAATTTTAGTAGTAATTTTCAAGAAAATTTGCAATATACATTTTTTAGGGACCAGTCCAGTTTTAACTTGACTTTGTTTTGACCTGTATGTTAGTTCCCCCCATAAATGACCTCACCCTAAGAAATACACCCCTTAAAGTTTCAAACAGCATTTAGGAGTTTATTAACCCATTAGGGTTTCACAGGAATTAAAGCAAAGTGGAAGTGAAATTTCAAATATTTCACTTTTTTTGCAGATTTTCATTTTTTTTTACATTTTTTGACAAGAATACGGTAAATGTGATCGGGGAAATGCAACTTAATATTGATTCCCCAGATTCTGCTGTTTTCAGGTATCCATATGTGGCCCTAGTGTGCTTTTTTGGCTCAAAAAACAAGCCCAGAATAGGAGGAGCACCTACTGGACTTGGGTCTCATTTTCTTACGATTTTATTTGGGGGTATTTCAGGTTTGCGGACACCCTAAGGTGCCTTAAATTTTTTTAAACTCCCATAAGTTACCCATATTAAAAAAACTACACCCTTAGGGAATTTATCCAGGGGTTTTTTAGTGAGCATATCGACCCCAAGGTGGTCACTAAATTTTTTGCGTTTAGGCTGTGAAAATAAAAAAAAAAAAAAAAAAATTTTTTTTTTCCATTAATCTGCAATTTTAGCTGACAATGTTTAATTTTTACAAGGCCTCCTGGTAAAAAAAAAAAAAAAAAGCACCCAAAAACTTGTTAAGCAATTTATTACAAGTTCGGCAAAAACCCTACTTTAGGGGTTTGTAAACTGCTGTTTGGGGCATGGCAGGGGGTAAAAAGGGAGGGATTTGTTATTTGGATTTTGGGAAACGAGATTTTGGTGGGGCCATGTCGCATTTACAAAGCCCCCAAAGTACCAGAACAGGTGAAAACCTTCCAGAAGGTCACCATTTTTGGATTCAGCACGCCTCATAGATCTCATCTAGGGGTGTATTGTACATTTTGGGTGCACAGGTGTTCCAAAGTTTGTTTGTTTTTTTGCATTTGGGCTATGAAAATGGGGGAAAACGCAATTCCGCCATTGTTTTTTGGGCCCTTCAATTTTTACAGCATTCCCCCATGCGTATAAAATGACAAGATATCTTTATATGGGGGTCGGTACAATTGAAATTATATAGATTTTATATAGTTTTTTATGTTTTATTACTTTTACACATTAGAAATAGGTCTATAAAAAATTGCGTTTTTTATGTTGTCCTGTCCTGATAGCCATTGACGTTTTTATTAGTACCATTATGGGGGACATATGCCGCTTTGATCACTTTTTATTCAGGTTTTTGTGAGGCATTTTGAAACAAAATACGCATTCCTGGTAGTGTTTTTATTTTTATTTTTTACAGCGGTCACCTTGCAGTATAACTGCCATGCTAGTATTACTCAGCAGGTCGATACGATTACAGCGATACCCAATTTGTATATATTTTTTTTTTTTGTTTTATTGCTTTTACACAATAAAAACACTTTTATTCAAAAAGGAAAACACGTTTTTGCATCGCCATAGTCTGAGAGCCCTAACTTTTTTATTTTGCTGTGTACGGAGCTGTGTAGGGGCTTGTTTTTTGCGGGATGAGTTGACGTTTTTATTGGTATCATTTTTGGGGGGACAAGGCTTTTTGATCAGTTTTAAATCCCTTTTTTTGGAAGGCAAGGATGAAGAAAATTTCTGCAATCCTAGTAGTGTTTTTTATTTTTAACAGGCTCACCGTGCAATATCAATGACAGTTAGCTTTCTCTCTGGGTCGATACGATTTTCGGCGATACCTATGTATATATTTTTTTAATTTTGAAGCGCTTTTTTTTAAAAAAAAAAAAAAAGTGTTTTTATTTGTGTTAAACAATATTTATGCATCGCTGTCTTTTTGAGAGTCATAACTTTTTTTTTATTTTTCCGTTTTTCAGAGCGTGTAATGATTTTTTTTTTTGCGGGGATGAACTGACGTTTTAATTTGGTACAACTTTTCCGTTTTATGAGTTTTTGCTTTTTATTCCATTTTATGTGCTGCAGGATGTACAAAAATCGCGTTCTGTGACTGTTTTTTACGGCGTTCACCGTCGGGTTAATTAACGTGACAGATTTATAGGGTGGGTGTTCGCACGCGGCGATAACAAATTTTGGGTACTTTATTTATTTTTGATCTTTTTTGGGGCGATTGGCGTTTGTAAAGGGGAAAAGGGCGGTGTTTTGTGTTTAATTTTTATTTTTTGTGTTCGTGTTTTACTTTTTTACTTTTTTTCACATTTTTTTTACATTTCCTTTAGTGGGGATTTGTAACAGCAAATTCCCCACTGGGGAAAAGCAACGTTAGATTGCTGTTTGAATAGGAGACCTGTGCAGAGTGTTTCTGTGCACAGGTCGCCATGGCAACGACTGACACCATGCCCACAATGCATTGTGGGCATGGTGACGTCACCAGACTACCCGCATGCTTTCAGTAAGCAGCTGGGGAGTCGGGTAAGAGACCAGCGAGCGGCATCTGCGCCGCTTGCTGCGCCGGATCGGAGGCAGCAGGAGCTCCCCCCTGCCTGCTGCGGCTTCATTATCGCAGTCATGACAGCTTGCGGTAATAAAGCGTTAATCACCCGCGGCCGGCGCTCACTCCGGCCGGGGTGATGGGACATGAAGTCAGCGGTAATTTACCGCTGGTTCCATGTCGTGATCGTGCGCGGCTCGCCCGCGCGATCGCCAGGACGTATGCATACGTCCAAGGTCGGGAAGGGGTTAATGCTGTATATTTCTGCACAAAAAACGCACCCTTAAAGGGGTTTTATCGTTACAAAGATCATGTCTCAGATTATGGGGATAGTAAAAATAAGCACTTTTGTAATTGGGTTGCATTACTCTGTCTCTTGGTTTAGCAGTATGAGCTCTCTGTAAATCTGAATTCTGTTTCTGCTGTTGCTCGGATGTGGTCAAAATGCCCCTGGTCGTTTTCTACACCACCCCCTGCACTGTGATTGGCTGGCTGATTTTCAGCTTGTTGGGATACGCCCCTAGACAGGAACGCCCTGGCCCGCCCACTGTGGGTGATGGCTGCCTGCACCCCTGGTTTACTCCCCCTCTCTGAGCTGTTTAATTTTAGTGTAACAAGGTCTGCTGTCTCATTATATATATTATATATATATATATATTTATATCCCAGCTCTTGGTGATGTTCTGGGCAATGGGCTGCCTGTTTAAAGGGCTTTTGCCAAGAGGTTGTTTCACCTCCTCACAGGTCAGTTCCTACTTTGAAAGAAGGGGGTTCTTTCCTCAGGGCTTATGCAAGCCCCCCCTCTTATGATGTCATCGTCTGTAGTGTAAATAAGGATTCAACAATGTGTCTGCATAAGCTGTTCTTAGTGCAGTGCCCATCAGTGTTTTCTTTTCTTTTTTTTTTTTTCCTTTTATAATGGGACACATATGTAAAGATATGAAATATATGTGTAGACATCTATAATTTATTTTAACACAAAGTGCCCTAAGTGTCCCATTGTCCAGTAGTCACACCAAGCCTTCCAACATATGTGATACATGGGATATACTCGTGGGATGGGACATGATATAGGGGAGCTTTGTATGTGTGTGTGTTATATATTTATATATATATATATATATCATATAGAGATTGACATTTTATTTTTAGGTCTCTTTACATATGTGGAGATTTAGGGGGGGAAAAAAAAAATACTCTGTGAGGGACTAGAACTCCAAGCCCCCTTTGTTGTTTAAAACTAAAACTTACCCCTGCACCAAAAAGCCCAAGTTAGTAAAAAGGCTGAGCAGGGTCTTTTCTAAAAGCTGAGTGCTTCTCCTCCTTGTTTTCACTCTCTTTTTACTGACAAACAAGCAGAGATCTTTACTTGAAGCTGACATTTGTCCTTGTAGTTGAGTAAAGGTCTTGCCCGTTGTCAGTACAATTTGGGTGAAGACCACTAGAAGTTAAAGCTGCTGGCTTTCAATGTCTTTGTGTGTAAACGAAGACATATGACAGCTGCTTGCTGGGGGGTTTGGAGCCTCAAGGCTGCAGAAATAAACATGCAGGAGGCTACAGAGCTGTTATATCCAGACAAAACCCTTTTGGGATCCCCTGCTTCAAACAAAATGTCACAGCTCTTCAGTGAGGGGAGACGCGCCTGCTAAGAGGGGAGACGCGCCTGCTGAGAGGGGGAGCGCGCCTTTGTGGAGGGGAGAGCGCCTGCTGAGAGGGGAGACGCGCCTGCTGAGAGGGGAGACGCGCCCCCCGGATTTCAAACTCAATTGAGAAAATTTAGCAAAAACAGCATGAACAGCTCAAACGATAACACCCCTTTAAGTAGTGTGTGTCCAGTATATGTAGCGGTCAGGTGGAGGGTGATTTGTCATTTCATGATTGCATTATTCTATGTGAGAACAGATCTGAACGGTGGACAGAACACACAAGACAAACTGATGAACATCGACCAGGTGTGTGTGACGTTGTGTGATGGAATAGACCAAAGGAAAGTGTCAACTTGTCAGTGATCAGTGCAGGGGGCTAAGGCTCTCGCAGATGATTGCACATGATAATAAATGTTGGGCCGCCTTCCTTGTAAATTATACAGAATGACTGTCTGGTCGTTATGCACAATGCATTGGGAAACGTGTACTTTTTTGTTATATGGATTTCTAGTGTGGAAAGGGCGGTGTGTGTGATTTTACTTGATTTATTGTTACATGTCCCAATGTGGATTGGACTGATGTCTTTTACAATACATTGCAACACATGACTACGACAATGAATTATCTGTCAGTCAGCCTCCGGGCAGGCCTAGGTCATAGACCAGAGGCTATTGTTAGGCCTCAACTATCATGGCAACCACCGGCACCGCACTATCACACAGCGTAATGCTGATGGAGGACATAGAGAGTCCCCTCCCATTATTACATCCCATATGTGCTGCAGTCACTATTCACTGCAGCATCTAAGAGGTTAAACGGGACAAATCACAGTAAACGCTAGTCCCGGCCATCCCGGAGGATGGGTCGGGAGTTTCATTGGCATCAGGGGCTGCAGGCCGCCCATGAGTCATGTGCTTGAGACCCATGGTTTAAGCTCACACACAGGATTTGTAGCAGAAAGTTTCTGAAGGAGTCCACAGGAAAATCCGCACCAACCTGTTCATGCAGGTTTCTGTGTGGAATTGGAGCGGGATAAGATGTGCTTTCTTTTTTTCTTCAGTCAGTTGTGGATTGTGGGGTTTGGTTTGTAGTCTGCAGTCTGATCCAGGAGCTGTAGAGAAGAGATTTAGGGCATGTCCCCACAGAAAAGGTTTTCAGTCGGTTTTACAGACTCTTTTCGAATGTGAAAGCTGACTGTCAACCTGTTACATTAATTTTAATAGAAAATCTGTGCAGCAGTCCACAGTATACGGATTTTCAGACGGCATAACGAACAACTTAGAACATGTTCATTCTTCCGCCCAGTTTTTGGATACGAAGGGGGACGGCTTGAATCTGCGGACAAAAGCCATCCCTCTTCTTTCCCAAAAAAGACAAAATGCTGTCCGGAAAATGCGACCGGTATTTGATCTTTGCCGTGTGAACGCACCCTTATAATCAAGATTTAGAGCTGAGATTTTATTTTTATACTCTGAAAGGTGTAAAGGGCTTTAACTTACATTGTGGCGCCTCATCTTTTGAGAACCAGCTAACAAGATAGTATTCTGACAGAAATCCATAGACTACACTGATGTTTATTGGGAAATGTGCTTGAGCCAGTCTTGAGGGGCTTTGCGATAAACTGATAAAATATGTTAATAATAAAGCATATGTTCTGTGCCTTTGTATTTTTCAGGAGACCGAGTTATTCCTCTTTATATTCCTCAATGTGGAGAATGCAAATTTTGCTTGAACCCAAAAACCAACTTGTGTCAAAAGATCAGGTATTTTTGTTTGCCTATAAATCGCTGGGAGTGTCTGTTTTACTATTCAGTGATGCACTATATGGCCAGAAGCATGTGGACACCACTCGTCATTGAGTTCACTGGTTTCATCATCACTTGTTGCAGACCGATAAAGCACACTCCTATATAATATGCCTAGACCAACACTGGTAGTGGTACGGATTGTACTGAAGCATTCAGTGGCAATGCCTTAGGATGCCACAAGTCAGTTTGTGAAGTTTTGTTGCTTGTGACTTTTGTGAAATATCCATATGCAGTGCTGTTGGGTGGTGTAGGGTATATCATACGGTCACTGGACTCTGGGGCAGAGGAATCCTGTTCCACTGCCTGGCAGCCTGATGGGTGAATTTGGCTTCAGTGGATGCCCTGAAAATGCCACATACTAGAATATTACCTGTTGGAAGACCTAATTCAGTGATTCCAACTTTGCTTGTTGAGGAGAACGAGCTTTCCTGAAACTGATACTTAAAAGTCCTTAAAGTCCTTAAAGGGGATGTATCGCTTCATCAGTTCGGTCTGTTTCATTGTATTTTCAGTTTCTCCATTCCTGAAATCCAGGAGCGTTTCTTCCCCTGTCAGGGGGGCGACATCATCTCCCCCCCCCCCCCTCTACCCCCTTCACTGTTCATGCTCGCTCCCGAGTCAGTGTGTTTGAGATCATTGGGAGGGGATAGCACAGCTCTGCTCTACCCCTCCCTCCTTATCTGAGTCCACATGTCACTGTGTCGTTCCTCTCCCTATGCAGTCTTATTTTGTAAGAGCTGTTTACATACCAAAGCCCTGCATTCAGTCTAGACAGTCTTCTATGAACTCAGAGCACTGATCTCTTCTCACAGCTTGAGGTTTGTTACAGTTGAATCCAGTCTTCTATGAACTCATCCAGAGCAGCACAGATCTGTCTCCTTTCTATGTTTACACGCAGGAGCTTTAGGCACCGGGCACAATTCTGCTGTGTTCTGATTGTAGAAGCAGCTGCAGTGTTAAGGCATGTTCACACGGCTTAAAATGGGCCGTATTTCGGTCCGTAATTACACGCCGAAGTGCGCCAATTACGGGCCGAAAACGGCCCATTCATTACGGTAATTCACAGTTCTCATAGAGAACTATGGATTACGTCTCCTCTTCCCGCCCGGCGAATCCGCCGGGCGGGGAGATAATTGACATGTGAATTACTAGCGGCGTATACGCGCCGCTGGCAATTCAAGTCAATGGGCCGGCGAAGTGCCGGCCCCCTGCTCAGTCCCCCGCTCCCGCCCCGCCCCCGTCCACACGGCGTAATTACGTCCCACAATTAAGCCGTGTGAACATAGCCTTACTGTGGAGCTGCTGGCTGAGTGAAATGTTGCCGGCCCCTTATTCAGAGTGAGAGAGGCAGGAATGCACGCTTCCGTGAATACGACCAGGGGCCAGACAGAATGTAAATTAGTAGAGCCGTCAGCCAATGAAAAGAAAGGAGGTGGGATCCGAACAGAAAACGAAGATAAAGGATCCTGTGAAAACTAGACTGCTTTGCAAATGACATCAAATTGCAAAGTTGCTTGTTTTCACTGTCCCCTTATTCTGAAGACCATTTAATGAAATCATACAACCCTTTTAACGCCTATATGAGAGCTCCAATCTTCACGCCATCTAGGACCTTCTCCCACAGTCATGCTACAAATGTGGTGGAAAGCCTACCCAGAAGAGTGCTGGTTGTTACCCAATTCCATATCAACAGCCATAGTTTTGGCATGTTGCTTTTGGCCGTATAGTGTAGGTTTGTAATTTGTTGCTCAGTATAAAAGAGGTTGTCTGAAGTGTATAGAGGAAAACTGGCTGCGTTGATTGCAGCATGTGAACAGAGTCCGCTGAGGGCACCACTGAAACAACTAGGACAGCCACTTTTATAAGCAGGCTTATGTTGCTGTTACACTGTAATTACTGAGTTTCCCTTGATTGATACTAAATCTGACACTTGTGTTGCAGGATTACTCAAGGCCGTGGTGTTCTGCCTGATGGCACCAGCCGGTTTACCTGCAGAGGAAAGCAGATTTTCCACTTCATGGGCACCAGCACCTTCTCTGAATACACAGTAGTTGCTGACATTTCTGTTGCTAAAATAGAGGATTCTGCTCCTCTGGACAAAGTCTGCCTGCTGGGCTGTGGCGTGTCAACGGGTTATGGAGCAGCTCTAAACACTGCCAAGGTAATTCTCAAATTATATGGTCTCTTCTGGGTGGTGTCATTGTTTAAAGCTAGATTTACTTATATGAAGTAGCCAGAGGGTTTCTTGGCACAAAGAATAGCTTTCAAATTGTAGGGAACACAAAATAAAGACATTTTCCAAATATATTGCTTTGTTCCTCTATTTTCCCTAAGGAGATACAAGTGAATTTATGACCTCCCTGGCTATTTCAGCAATTCTCCCCCTGCTGTTTGTTCAATGAGATAACATTGAGTGATGTCATCACACAGGTCTCAGCAGTGTCCATGCTGCTGAGCAGTAAAAAGCTTGATTTATGTAAAATAAACAGAACTGTAATTAGGGCTTTTGTTTTGGGGATCAGATAAAGCCTTCTGAGAGCAGTTTGAAAAGCTTCTTTGCTAATTTGATCTAATTAGCAACTGAAAGCACGCGAGATGGAGCTGTATGCAAATGAGTCAGTCTGAACCAGGAAGTGACAGAGTATTTCATTCATGCATTCTGTGAAACTCTGTAGGGAGACAACACCTTTAAGGAAAACGCACTGTAAGACTGAGCCAGGCACAGGGAGAAGCAGGTAGTAGAGGCAGGGAGCAGACCGGAGAGACCTGTCAGTTAAAGCAAATCTGTTAGATGGTTTATGCCGCCCTATTTGAGCAGGTTGTGATGTAGGGAGAGAAGCTGAGATGTGATATACCGTATATACTCGAGTATAAGCCGAGTCTTTCAGCACAAAAAATGTTCTGAAAAATCCTCCCTCGGCTTATACTCGAGTCACTGTCGGCGCTTGGGCGCTGCGATGGCCCGTGCGCCGACAGGGACGCTTCAGTTATATGCGGCTCCTCAGGGAGCGCATATAACTGAACGCCGAGTACCGCCGACAGTGTCCGGGCACTGCGGTTCCCCGTGCGCTGTCGGCTATCTCTTCACTTGTATGCGACTCCTCCGGAGAGCATACAAGTGAACAGATACCACTGCGGCGCAGAGAGCGAGCACTTCCTGCTTCGCAGTGGACTCCGGGCGGCCGCAGCCTCGCGGCTGTCCGGAATTTCCGGCACAGGCAGCGTGTGTCATCACGCTGCGTGCGCGGCCTGATGACATCACCCTGCCTGTGCCGAGAAGACCGAGGACAGCGCGGGAGGCCGGACAGCGAGGAGGCGGAGCGGCGAGGGAGACGGAGCAGCGGGGAGTCAGGTAAGTGTTTTTTTTTTTTTTTTAAACGCTGCCTATACCCTGCCTATGCCTGCTAGAGCCTGCCCAGTGGGGCCTATACCTGGCTATAATGACCTATACCTGCCTATAACCTACCTAGGGGGACTATACCTGCCTATAACCTACCTAGGGGGACCTATACCTGCCTATAACCTACCTAGGGGGACCTATACCTGCCTATAACCTACCTAGGGGGACCTATACCTGCCTATAACCTACCTAGGGGGACTATACCTGCCTATAACCTACCTAGGGGGACCTATACCTGCCTATAACCTACCTAGGGGACTTACTGTATACACCTAGGGATATACCTGCCTATAACCTACCTAGGGGGACCTATACCTGCCTATAACCTACCTAGGGGGACCTATACCTGCCTATAACCTACCTAGGGGGACCTATACCTGCCTATAACCTACCTAGGGGGACCTATACCTGCCTATAACCTACCTAGGGGGACCTATACCTGCCTATAACGACCTATACCTGCCTATAACGACCTATACCTGCCTATAACGACCTATACCTGCCTATAACCTGCCTAGGGGGACCTATACCTGCCTATAATACTCTAGGGGGACCTATACCTGCCTACGGGGGACCTATAACTGCCTATAACCTGCTAGGGGGACCTATACCTGCCTTCACTAACCTGCTAGAGACTATACCTGCCTATAAACCTGCCTAGGGGACCTATACCTGCCTATAACCTACCTAGGGGGACTATACCTGCCTAGGGGGACTATACCTGCCTATAACTTGCCTATGGGGGCAATTACCCGCCTATAGCCTGCCTATGGGGACATATAGCTTCCTATACCTGCACCTATTGCCTATAACCTGCCTATGGGGGCAATATACCCGCCTATAAGCCTGCCTAGGGGACTATAGCTGCTGGACTATACCTGCCTATAACTTGCCTATGGGGGCAATTACCCGCCTATAGCCTGCCTATGGGGACATATAGCTTCCTATACCTGCCTATAACCTGCCTATGGGGGACATTAAACTGCCTATGTAATTTTATTGGTATCTAATTTTTTATTTTTAAAATTCACCAGTAGCCGCTGCGTTTTCCACCCTAGGCTTATACTCGAGTCAATAAGCTTTCCCGGTTTTTGTGGCAAAAGTAGGTGCCTCGGCTTATACTCGGGTCGGCTTATACTAGAGTATATACGGTATAAGGTTATATGATGGAGGAGGGGGATCTGAGCTCTGTGATATATAGGGTTATATGATAGAGGAGAGAAGCTCAGCTCTGTGATATATAGGGTTATATGATGGAGGAGGGGGATCTGAGCTCTGTGATATATAAGGTTATATGATGCAGGGACAGAAGCTGAGCTCATTGGTGTATTTAGGGTAATATGATAGAGCAGACCTGGGCCTTGTACGGCTCACGGGCCACATCCGACCCTCTAACTAGCTCTGACTGGCCCATGTGAGATTTTCCGACATTACACGCAACTCGGTAGTCCCTGGCGCCGCCCACCGACCGTTAAGGTCCCAAGTTGATACCGGTTACTAAACTATCGGCTAGGGACCTTGGCGATGGCGCCGGGGACTAACTTTATGTGTGTCCTTTGAACGCACATACATTTGCAGGAGCGTCAGGGAGCGGGGGGGAAGGGGAGTGCTGTTTTTTATTTTTAATTAGCCCCCTCTACCTGCTGTGGGACATATAACCTGCCTGTATACCCACTGGGAGGCCTATGACCTTCCTACGTATCCGTCGGGGGGACCTATTATCTATACTGGGGGACATATAACTTACTGTGTTGTGAAGTCGCTAACAGTTGTTAAGGCCTCAAGTTGATTGATATTGGGTAGAACTAAGTTAAATATATTAGTTTGGCCCTCTAAAACCATTCCAATTTCTCATGTCGCCCCATGGGAACATTAATTTCCCACCCCTGTTACAGAAGGAGAGAAGCGGAGCTCTGTGATCTGCTTTCTTAATCTTTACGTTTAATTTTCGTTATTTAACGGTGAGGGACTTATATTTTCCCAGCATAGTGGTCATCACATGCCCCCATTGAGGAGACATGTGAGTGTAGTGTAGTGCACGGTGCATGCTTGACTGTTACTGCACTCTGTGGAGCTGATAATATTTGGGTGTCTGTCACATCCATAGACTTTTAACTGGAGTGGCACTCTGCTACTTTTAAGCCTGGGACCCTCATTCTAGTGATCTTACATTTGGCACCCATTATGTGGGAAAGTAATACACTTAAAATAAGTTTTCCCACAAATTACATGGATCAGTCACCTGTTTGTGAGGCTTTATCAGTATTATCTCGTCATATCCATTCTGTGCATCTAGCTAAATGGTTTTACTTTTATACCCTCTATTTGTGTCTTCACTAACTTCTTTTTTTTTTTTTTCTGTTTCTGCCAGGTGGAGCCGGGTTCTACATGTGCAGTATTTGGTTTAGGAGGGGTTGGCCTTGCTGTTATCATGGGATGTCAAGTAGCTGGGGCCAAGCGTATTATAGGAATTGACCTTAACAAGGCAAAGTTTGAAAAGGCCAAAGAATTTGGAGCCACCGAATGTATAAGCCCCTCAGACTTCGAGAAGCCAATCCAGGAGGTTCTGGTGGAAATGACTGATGGCGGTGTGGATTATTCCTTTGAATGCATAGGAAATGTTGGCGTCATGGTAATTACACAGTCACAAAATGGGTGTTTCGCCTATGTCATCAGTGCCTACTTGAGCTCTAGCAGATCACACATGATCATGAAGAGAGGAAAGTCATGTATTATAATTATGCTATTAATGTAGTATTCTAGGCCAGAGAGGCTAGCTGGTAATATTTGAGCAATTTTATTAAGATTCCCGTATTTTAGTAGACTTGTAAAATTTGTGTGTGCCTCCTTTGATCTATAAATTTGCACCTCTTTACCTTATTCAAGTTAATACATTTGACATAAAGTAACTCTTTAGTGAAGCCTTAAGGCTATGTTCACATGGCTTATTTTGGGACGTATCTTGTCCCGTATTTCGCCCCGTACTGCGCTAAATACGGGGCAAGATACGTCCCAGGCATTACGGTAATCCACAGTTCTCATAGAGAACTATGGATTATGTCTCCTCTCCCCGCTCGGAAAATACGCCAGGCGGGGAGAGAAGTGACATGTCAATTATTCACGGCTTAAACGTGCCGAGATTAATGAATGTCTATGGGGCCCCCATACACACGGCGTAATTGTGGGGCGAAATAAGTCCCACAATTACTGCCGTGTGAACAGAGCCCAACTGTGGGAAGAGTGAAAAGTTACAAAATAGTAGCACATTTGACTCTTACAGGCAACATCACATTTTATCCAAAACTGGAGTAGATCCATTCTTAAATATAGGCCATTGTTCTACCGAAATATCACTGATCAGGAAATATTCTATAAGCCTTGAGAAAGGGCACTGGATATTATTAGTATACAATACAGCCTATGAGTGGGACCACCTCTTGACCGTTCTGTCAAGTTTGGGGACAGATTAATTTTAAATGAGGATAATTGAAAGGAACAGGTACTGCCCTTACTGGGTAGTGACTGATCCTCTGTTTCCAGAGGGGCGGCACTTAACGGCACGTGAAGCAACAGTGATTCAGAGAATTTAAGTTCTCATCTCTGTAGCGCACAGACGGTGACTACACAGATGAGTCCATGATACCGCACCCACAGCAAGGCCAGCATAAGGAGAGCCATGTGTTCACTTTAAAGGTTTTCTGCTAGGACCTGTACAGCCTGATTATGGGACTGCCTGGGCTGCACCATTCATTGAAGATCATTTTTCCCTTGAGCCCAGTGTAACGTTAAAATAAGCACAAAAAGTTTCTAAAGCCATAGCTTTCTGTTGAAATCACTTTAGCATCAAGTCTTAGGTAGCCAGTGATGCTTCCCTCAGAGTAGCGACCTCTTAAAGGGGGTTTTCCAAGATTTTTAAAACCCACTATGCTAAGTTCAAAAATGAACCCATACTTCCCCCTCAGCATTGTTCTAGAGCTCCAAGGTGCCCTCCTCCTATCACTCCAGTCCCTCAGTGATGACATCACGTTCATGGATCACATGATGCTGCAACTAATCTCTGGTCTCAGCAGTCACATGTACAGCATATGACCATAGAGGTCAGTGATTGGCTGCAGCATCATGTGATCCATGAACGTGATGTCATCAGTGAAGGCAGGGGCGTGGCTATAGGGGGTGCAGAGGTAGCAGCCTGAGGGGGCTCAAATAGCCCTTCTGCTACAGCATTGTCAATGGCACATGGTGACTGAGGGGCCCCATTTCACTATTTGTACTAGGGCCCAGCAGCTTCAAGTTATACCTCTGAGTGAGGGGCTGGGGCGACACGGGAGCTCTGACTGCACTGGAACAGTGCCAAGTATGGGATCATGTTCTATTTTTACAACCGTGGGAGGTTTTTAAAAGTCTTAAAAAACCCTTTTTAATTCTTAGGCACCGCTTTATACATGTTGTAATTCTATTGCACCTCAGTCCCATTAATTTCAATCAGACTGAGCCGCCGTACCAAACAGACATTACAACATGGAGCTGTGCCTGGTAATGAACCGCACCCCTTTCCATCATATGGGGGTGCCATGGGCGAAGATTAGTTCCAAAAACGTTTTGTGACCGTCTGTGCAGCGTGATCTGCAATGAGTTGTTCTTGCTCTCAGCCTTGTCTTTTGTCTTAGAGAGCTGCACTGGAAGCTTGCCATAAAGGCTGGGGTGTGAGCGTCATTGTGGGAGTAGCAGCAGCTGGACAAGAGATCGCAACGCGACCATTTCAGCTGGTCACTGGGCGCACGTGGAAAGGAACGGCTTTTGGAGGTGAGGCACTCTATAAAGAAGAGAATGTCTGACTGCTCAGTGATTGTTATGGACGGTATGTGTGTCTCTTTGATTTTACAGCTAAGTAGCTGTGGGACTTGTGCAGGAATCCTCTGGGTGAAGTCCCTTGGGTCGCCTGAGTCTGTAAACAAATGATGGGTATTAATGTTGGTGTTTATTATGTTGAATAATGAACAGCCCAATTTTTCCATAAGTTATCATGATACATGGAGGTGGCGTTAACTGTAAAGGCGTACCGGTATATTCACCTGCCCCGGATTGACCCGTTTATTCGATTGGGATGTGTGCTCAATACCATTCTGCAATATGCATATATAACATAAGAGGTGTAAGAGGACAAAGGGGATTGTGGTGGACCAGAAATATGTGTCACCAAGGACCCTGGCGTTGGTGAGGTGAAAACCTGTAATTTCATGTGTCAGCGGCGGTAGGTTACCGACACGCGTTTTATTGTTAGTATATTTGCACAGCAAGTAGTCTGGGTCTGGTTTTCACAGGAGCAGTCATAGAGTGGGGTGGGTGACTGCTCTCACATCCTCAGGTCCAGGCCAGAGTTTGGTTGCTCTATGTAAACCTGGAGATCAGGGGGGCGTGAGTGTGATTGATTGTCTGTGATGCTGGGAGAGTGCTGGAGGTGCACTAGCAGAAGAAGATCCGCGACAGATGAACAGCACGCTACAAGCGCGGTCCTCAGATTGGAGACAAGGAACAGCTGGAGTCGCCTCGCTGGAAATGCTGTGAACAGCGGAATGCAGTGGAAGTGTCCCGTCACATTGGGACTGGTTAAAGTATCCATGATTTGTAATTTTTCTCTGCATTTTGGCTGAAGTTAAGCCCACGTTTATGTTGCTGTTTATCTGAGGCTGAAATAAACGCCTGAACGTTTAAACAGAGCTAAAGGACTGGTCCTGTGTTATCCTACCACCGAGCTGATACTTTACAATTGGTGGAGGATGCGGGCATTTCTGGCACAAGTTGTGGTGCATAGAATGTATAGCAGCGACAATTAAAAGGCCGGATGCCTACATTTTTTTTTTTTACTGCTAACAGACATGGTTTTGGGCTAGAGAGACTGTGTGGCTGCTGGTTTTTTGTTTGTGCATAGTAATGTCCTGGGTTAAGGCTGCAACTGAGATCTCCACTACATCTGCCGCCATGGAGGAACTAATTAAACACCTAGTGCAAGCCAATGCACAGCAGCAGCAGGCCCAGAAGGAGGCTATGGAAGCTCAGCAGCAGATCCATTAAGAGGCTGTACAAGTGCAGCAGCAGACCCATAAAGAGGCTCTACAAGTGCAGCAACAGCAAGCTCATATGGAAGCCATGAGGGCTCAGCAGGAAACCAACCGGTTGATGATTCAACAGCTGACCCAGGATATCCAGGCCCGGGAAAAGCCAGCGCCTCCAGTGACTAGCGACGTACACAATGCCCGAAGGAGCGTGAGGGAAGCGTTGCAAAAACTGACACTGGAGGAAGATGTCGAGACGTACCTCACTGGGTTTGAGCGGTTGGCCAACCAAGAACAGCTACTGCCGGGTCAATGGGCAGAGGTCTTAGCCCCATTTCTAACCGGGGAACCCAGGAAGGCTTATTGTGACTTTGCCCTCCAGGATGCTAACGAGTATCCAAAGTTGAAAGCAGAAATCCTGGCACGACTTGGGGTTACCATGGCGTTACGGGCCCAGCGGGTCCACCAATGGACTTATCGTACGAACAAGCCTACCAGGTCCCAGATGTTTGATTTATTTCATCTTGTGCAAAAATGGCTACAGCGGGATGTATGCACCCCGACTCAGATGGTGGACCGAGTAGTCATGGATTGGTTCATACATTCCCTGCCCCCACCTATCCAGACCTGGATGGCCCAAGGGGACCCGCAGTCAGTCGATAGCCTGGTGAGCTTGGTAGAACGGTTTCACACTGCTGAGAACGCCCGAGGCCCTGCAGGGGTTCAAAAGTCCACCTATTGGGAAAGCCCAAAAGACTAGGAGAAATCAGGACAGCAGAGTCTTTAGCTCAGTCGCCCTAAAGGCAGGGTGATACCAGAACCCGGGAAGCATGGGGGACCCCGGGAGGTGGTTTGTTGTGGTTGCCATGCCCCAGGACATAGGGTTTCCCAGTGCTCCCATACTACGGAACCGATGGACTGCTCAGCAGGACGGAGGTCTTCCTTGTTTGCCCACACCGCATGTGGCGCGGTTCCCTGCACAGAAGTGGGGCCCCAGTTCTGCCAAGTGACAGTTAATGGGACTCTGGTTTCAGGTCTGTTGGACTCGGAGTCGGGTTATGCTCCTCTCAGCTGCTATTACACATGAGGTGATCCCAGGGAAGAGCGTAGGGGTTACCTGTATTCATGGGGACACTAAGGGTTACCCAGTGGCGCGGGTAATCATGGTAACAAAGCAGGGAGTTAGGTCCCACCAGGTAGGGGTGGTCCCCTCCTTGATGTATGATATAATAATTGGGCATGTTTTTCCATTGTTCTGGCCTCTGTGGGAACGGGCCTACTCAGGAGCCCCGACGGGGTGACCTCACCCCGTAGGGGACTAAGCCAGAGGGTGACCTGGGGTTTCACTTTTCTGTGTTAATTGGGGACAATGAGGAGGAAAACCCTGACAAGGTAGTCCTCGATTGAGAGGTGTCCCGGGAAAACTTTGGGTCGGCCCAACTTCAGGATGAAACTTGAGAGAGGCCCGAAGGAATGTGATGGTAGTAAATGGGGTGCCCCAAGAGCCTGGGGTGGAAAAAAGGTACCCCCATTTTGCCATGAACGGGGATCTGCTATATCGGGTGACAAAACGTCGGGATGAGTTGGTAGAACAACTCGTAGTACCTAAACCATACCGGAAGATGGTGATAGACCTCGCTCATTCCCATATGTTAGGGAGGCACTTGGGGTCAGAGAAGACCCAGGAAAGGATCCTTCAGAGATTCTATTGGCCGGGGCTTCATCGACAGGTTCAGGACTATTGCCAGTCCTGCCCCGTATGCCAGATCACCTCCCCGGTAGCCCACTTCCGCAGCCCCCTGATACCACTTCCGATTATTGAGGTGCCCTTTGATAGAATTGCCATGGACTTGGTAGGACCCCTGGTGAAGTCAGCCAGAGGACACCAGTATATCCTGGTCGTGGTCGATTATGCAACCCGGTACCCAGAGGCAGTCCCACTCAGAAATAGTTCTTCCAAGGGCATAGCCAAGGAGTTGTTTCAGATGTTTTCCAGGGTTGGGATACCTAAGGAAATTCTGACTGATCAGGGGACCCCGTTCATGTCGAGGGTGATGCGGGACCTCTGTAAAGTGTTAAAAGTTACCCAGCTCCGCACCTCTGTTTATCATCCACAAACAGACGGGCTGGTCGAACGTTTTAACAAGACCCTGAAGGCTATGTTAAAACGAGTAGTTGAAAAGGATGGTCGAGACTGGGATTATCTACTACCCTATCTGCTGTTTTCCATCAGGGAGGTGCCCCAAGCATCCACAGGGTTTTCCCCATTTGAGTTGTTATATGGCAGACACCCCAGGGGGTTGTTGGATGTTGCCAAGGAGACCTGGGAAGGGGAGGTCACTCCGTATAAAAGTGTAATAGAGCATATCTCCCAGTTGCAGGAGAGAATAGCTCAGGTGATGCCTATTGTGAAGGAGCATCTTCTCCAGGCTCAAGAGGCCCAAGCAAGGGTCTATAAAAGGTCAGCCCGTCTCGGGCAGTTTAACCGGGAGACCGAGTTCAGGTGCTAATACCCACAGTAGAAAGCAAGTTTCTCGCAAAATGGCAAGGGCCATATGAGGTAGTCGAAAAAGTGAGCGAAGTGAATTACAGGGTATACCAACCAGGCAGGAGGAAGCCCTACCAAGTGTATCATGTGAATTTGTTAAAACCCTGGAAAGATAGGGACACTCTAGAAGCCCCGTGTGCTGTGGCCCAACTGACGCCAGCCATTGAGGAGGTCAGTGGCGGAGACCCTGTCGCCATCTCAGAAGCAGCAATGTAAACAGTTGCTCCTACAGAATAGAGATTTATTTACAGAATCCCCAGGTCGAACCACTGTAGTTGAGCATGAGATAGTCACTGACCCCCAGGTAAGGGTCAATTTAAAACCCTAGAGGGTGCCCGAAGCTCACAGGGCGATCATTGCGAAGGCGGTCCAAAGGATTTTGGCCCTAGGGGAAATCGAGGAATCAAAAAGTGGGTGGTCTAGTCCCATAGTCCTCGTCCCGAAGCCCAATGGGAATGGCGATTTTTGTAATGATTATCGCAACCTAAACGCGGTGTCCAAGGTAGATGCCGACCCCCTGCCCCGGGTAGAGGAATTGCTAGAGAGACTGGGTCCAGCTCGATATATCACGACTCTGGATCTTACCAAAGGGTATTGGCAAATTCCGTTGTCAAAGGATGCTAGGGAGAAGACAGCGTTCTCCACACCTGAAGGGTCTTTCCAATATGTCCGGATGCCTTTTGGCTTACAGGGAGCCCCGGCCATGTTCCAGAGGGCCATGGACTGGGTGTTGCGTCCCCTAAAGGAAATATGCGGCAGCCTATTTGGATGACATAGTCATTTTTAGTGAGGAGTGGGAAAGTCAACTGTCTAAGGTTCAAGCTGTCCTTGGGGCGTTAAGGAAGGCGGGTTTTACGGTTAACCCCAGCAAGTCAGCCATAGGGATGGAAGAAGCCTGATACCTAGGGTACATCGTGGGACGAGGAGTGATCAAACCTCAACTTAATAAAGTGGAAGCCATCCAAAGCTGGCCCCGTCCCCAGAACAAAAAACAGGTCAGGGCATTCCTGGGAATTGTGGGGTACTATAGACGGTTCATTCCCAAGTTCGCAGAGATAATGGTGCCCCTCATCGACCCGACAAAAGGAGCCAAGTCAGCCGCGATTAAATGGTCCCCAGATGCTGAAGGAGCCTTTCAGAAACTAAAGTCAACCCTCTGTAGGCAGCCCGTCTTGGTTGCACCGGATTTTTCCAGGGAATTAGGGGTTCAGACAGATGCATCGGATGCGGGGATAGGGGCAGTGTTGTCTCGGGTAGTAAATGGAGAAGAGCACCCGGTAAGCTATCTGAGTAGGAAGCTGTCCCCGGCAGAGAAGAATTACTCGATAATCGAGAAAGAGTGCCTAGCCATTAAGTGGGCCCTGGATTCCCTGCGTTACTATCTACTGGGGCGCAGGTTTAAGTTGGTGTCAAATCATGCCCCCCCTCAGATGGCTAAGAGAGAAGAAAGGGAAGAACGCTCTGGTCACCCGCTGGTTCTTGGCCCTACAAGATTTCAACTTCTCGGTAGAACATAGGCCTGGGAAGCTACAGGGTAATGCAGATGCCCTGTCAAAGGTGCACTGCAAGATGAGTAAAGGTGCCCAGAACCACGGCCTTGGGCATAGGTGGGGGGTATGTAAGAGGACAAAGGGGATGGTGGTGGACCAGAGATATGTGTCACCAAGGACCCTGGCGTTGGTGAGGTGAAAACCTGTAATTTCATGTGTCAGCGGCGGTAGGTTACCGACACGCGTTTTATTGTTATTATATTTGCACAGCAAGTAGTCTGGGTCTGGTTTTCACAGGAGCAGTCATAGAGTTGGGTGGGTGACTGCTCTCACATCCTCAGGTCCAGGCCAGAGTTTGGTTGCTCTATGTAAACCTGGAGATCAGCTGGGAGGGAGTGTGATTGATTGTCTGTGATGCTGGGAGAGTGCTGGTGTGCACTGCAGAAGATCCCAAGAACAGACTACACGCCGGTCTCAGTTGGAGACAAGGAAGGCTGGAGGCCTGAACTGGACACAGGACTGTAAGTGTCCCACATGGACTGTGTAAATCTGTTTTATTTTCTCTGCATTTTGGCTGAAGTTAAGCCCACGTTTATGTTGCTGTTTATCTGAGGCTGAAATAAACGCCTGAACGTTTAAACAGAGCTAAAGGACTGGTCCTGTGTTATCCTACCACCGAGCTGATACCTTACAGAGAGAAATTTGGCTTCAGAAATGTCTCCCCAAAGTGAACTGTCTAAACCAGGGGTCCCCAACTCCAGTCCTCAAGGCCCACCAACAGGTCATGTTTTTTGTCTTTCCTTAGCATAGCACAGGTGATATAATTATGGTCCGTGCATTCTGTGGGAGATCCTGAAAACATGACCTGTTGGTGGGTCTTGAGGACTGGAGTTGAGGAACACTGGTCTAAACTATGTGCCTAGTGCCAAAGCTGAGCTATTAGGCCGTGTTCACACGGCTTATTCCCGACGGAATTGTGCGCTCACAAATCCGCCGTGAATAAGGGGCAGGGCCATAGCGCGGCGGGGGCGCAGCTACCTGGCCCCATAGACAATGCATTATCTACGGCGCATACGCGCCGTAAATAATGTGCATGTCACTTTCTTCCCCCGCGGCGGATTCGCCGAGCGGGGAGGAGCGACGGAATCCACTGTTCTCTGAGAGCAGTGGATTACCGTAATTACTCCGGATTGGCGCCGTACTGAAGCGAAAATCTGGCGCGCAGTACGGCGCCAATCCGCGGCAAAATAAGCCGTGTGAACGAGGCCTTAAAGAGCAATAAGGGTAGCATGTGGGACATGCTGTATGTGAAATACATGTATTTGTTCTCCTTTTCTACAGGTTGGAAGAGTGTGGACAGTGTCCCCAAGCTGGTTTCTGAATACATAGCGAAAAAAATAAAAGTTGACGAGTTTGTGACTCACACTTTACCCTTTAGTTCAATAAATGAAGCTTTTGAACTGATGCATACTGGGAAGAGGTGAGTTAAAATTACAAATTTTATTTATTTTTTAAAATCACCATAGGGGTTTGCAGCTACTTTACGAAACATTGATATGAAGTATAAAGTGCTGTGGTATTAGTAGTCTCCCTATTATTTTCATAACACATTTCAAGAGATTTTGGCACAAAAGCTGTGGTGTAAGCGACTCCGATCCAATTTCCTAACGGACTACACAAAATGATCGACCACACTTGTTAATTTGTAGCTTCTCTTAAATTGGAGGGTCACTCTGGCAGTATGTAAAGTGCAGCACACATTCTTCTCAACTAAAAGCCTAGATCCTTAATCAGGAATAGAACAGACATTTTTAGGTCATTTCCTAATTTTCCCAAATTATTTGGAAACCTATTCCACACATACTGCATTGAACTAACTGTACAAAATGTATTATATTTTTGGAATCGGTCCATTTTATAATGAGACTGTCCACAGTCCTACCTTTCTGAGGCCAGCTAGCAGGCCTTGAAGAACGGGGAAATGCCTGCACGGCTCTTTTCCATTCATGTCTGTGGGAGTTTAAAAAAATATTGCCAAGCACATTAGCTTGGCTGTACTCGGAAGTGCCATAGACAAGAATAGAGAGAACCATGCAAGTGTTGGCTTTTTCCCTCTTCTCCTGGGGCTGGCTCATAGTGAACTGGCCTTAGAGATGGATTTTGCTTCATGACAAAACCCCTTTAGGCCCGGTTCACACGGCTTATTGCCGACATAATTGCGGGGACGGATTTCGCCCCCGGCTCCGTGCATTGGGGGCGGGGGGCCGGCAGCTCGCCGGCCCCGTAGACATGCATTATGCATTATAATGTACATGTCAATTTCTCCCCCCGCGGCGGATTCGCCGAGCGGGGCGGAGAGACGGAATACACAGTTCTCTAAGAGAACTGTGGATTACCGTAATGGCTGGCACAGATTCCAGCCGTATTGCAGCAGCACAGTACAGTTGGAATCCGTGCCCAAAATAAGCCATGTGAACGGCCCCTTAAGGAACAGCCTATTTTCTGACTTTCAGGACCAAGTAATACTTTATTTCTTTTTTTCATCCTTGTCTCACAAGAGCCATCAATTAATTTTTCCAGTCCATGTATTTATGATGGGTTAAAGTAGCTATGAGGTTTTGGGAGCAGGATTTCACCATTATTTTGTCTTGTTGCATTTTGTATAACTATTGTGATGACTATTCTGTGGATGGTTACTTTTTTTATTTTTCCATCTACATAGATATGAAGGCTTTTATTTTGTGGGACAAGATGTACATTCTAATGTTGTCAATCACCGTACCATAGAATATACTGGGAAACCGCAAAAAAAATCTAAGTGCGGCGAAATGGGGGGGGGGGCCGGTATTTGCACCATGTTTGCGGTGGTTTTCTTTTTTCGATGTTCAATCTTCGGTATAAATGGTGTTATCTGTATTCTAAAGGTCGATACAAATCCGACAATACCAAACATGTACAGTTTTCCTTCTGTTTTGGTACCAAAAAAAAACTTTCTATTTTTCTACAGCGCCATTTTCTGTGACCGATAACTTTTGTACTAACACCTACAGACTTGAATGCGAGTGCATTTTGTGCAGAATACTTTTTATGGGAAGTGAAATGGCAAAAAAATGCAATTTTGGCATCAGGAATTTTTTTTTCTTCTACAGTGTTCAGAGTATGAGATAAATGATCTATTTTAAACAGACTTTTACAGACACAGCGATACCAAATATGTGTAACTTTTTTTTTGTTTGTAAAATGGCAAAAGGGGGTGAAATGCATCCTGGAGGTGAGTGCACTTGTTACTAAAAACAGAGGTACCTAAGTATTCAGTAGACAGTCATAAAGGCTTGCTTGCTGAGCAATACTGGTGGGCAGATCTAGCACTTGAAATGCATCATATGGCCATATTTTCAACCCTTATACCAGGAACCAGAGTTTTGAATGGTTTAAATGGCTTGGGAATGGACCTCATGTGGCCAGGCTGCTGCTAGCCTTAGCCCAGTGCCAATGTTAGTCCTGTTCTAGTGGTAGTTGTGTGCCAGTGTTATCTGTTGTGCCAGTTTCACTTCTGCACCATTGCTACTTTTGCTTTTGTAAAATTTGTGCCAGTCAGTCCTGTGGTAGCATGGCGGACACCAGGAGAAGGATGACCCACTTGTCATGTGTACAGGGTTAGGTGAGATTTTTAGAACTTTTTACTGCTTGAAAGGGTGTTAATATAAAGTATGAATAAGTCTGGTGCATAAAAGGCATTGCTATCATTACTGTTCAGGGCAACGTTACTGCTGTATCAGGGCTCAAGTAGTATTACCTTAAAGGCTAGGTTCACACGGTGTATTTGCAGGGTGTAATTACTCCGTGTGGACGGGAGTGGGGGAGGGAGCAGGGGGGCCCGCCCATAGACATTCATTACCAGCGGCGCGTATACGCCACTAGTAATTCACATGTCAATTATCTCCCCCCTCGGCGTATTGTGCGAGCAGGGAGAGGAGACGTAATTCATACTTCTCTGAGAACTGTGGATTACCGTAATGACTGGGATGTTTTCAGCCCGTAATTTGCACACTCCGGCGCATAATTACGGACTGAAATACGTCCAGTTTTAAGCCGTGTGAACATGGCCAAAAGGTAATAAAAAAAAAAAAAAAAAAATGCCATTATTACTGTGTGGTAGAACAAAGGGGAGTAATATTAGTCTGGAACACCAAGGGCTAAATTATTGCATTGAAGTAGGCTCCTAGCTATCATTGTAACCCTTCGGCAGCCCCTTCCTCTATCATGCATGTATATGACTGCAAGAACTAGAGCCCACAGGTGAAGTAAATGTTTGACGAATGGTTATCCATTTGAAGACACAGCTAATTTCTCTTTTTTTTTTTCTTCCCCCTTTTGCTTTTTGTATTTTAATGGTACCTTTTACTGTAGCTTGACATGTAATGCATTACATGTTGAAAAAATATATATATTTTTTTTTTGAGAGGTGGAATGAAAAAAAAGCTATTGTGCCTTTTTTTTTGTGGAAGGTGTCATTTTTATTCCATTACCTGTTCAAATGGAACGATCCCTTTTTAATCTGCAGTTCAGTACGATCACAGCGGTGCCAAACTTGTATAATTTGTGATAACTTTTAGAGATGTTTGTTGCTCGCACTTCTGAAAATCATTAACGCCGTTTTTGTGTTTCTGTTTTGCAGCATTCGTAGTGTTTTGAACTATTAGGACCATGGAAACTACGACTACAACCGAACTAGAATCAAGGCACTAGATGGATCACACAATTTTTAGATACAGCAAAAAAAATCTGTTTCTCTGTTAAATAATCTTCACTGTCACTTTTCTGTCTAATAGCAGCAAATTATTCAGGATGATATTTCTAATAAATATATTTTGTTCAGTTTATTGAGCTTTTGTTTTTTGATGTTGGACATATAATGTCATAGTAGACAATGTTGCTGCAGTCTGTGAGAAACTACATTTACTGTTTTGTGATGGCACTTTTCTATGGGCCTAAGCAGTCTGGTTAAATCTTCCTCCTCTTTCCCCATAGTCCTTTTTAGTTTCAGGTTTATGTGCTTTGTATCTACTTTTAGAATAGTCACTTACTATTGAGAACATAAGAAGGGTGCCACAACCTCTTAAAGTGATGTTCAAAGGAGTATTGCAGCCTAAAACATTGACCAAATGCTTCCATTAATAGGTGATAAATTATATTAGTGAGGACCTCCTAACGATTTAACACTAAAGGGGTTGTCTCACTACAAGGATTGCTTTTTATAGTAAAGATCCTGCACAAACAAGTTGTCCATTAACAGTGTCTTACCTATTCTGAGATATCCCCTCTTGTATGGGCTGCATCAGCTTCTCAGGCCGCTATAGCTACAGACCTGTTTGATCTCTCCTGATAGGCCGCCAGCACTGGTTGCTATAGCTACAAACCTGGCTTCTACTGCATCCTAGTGGAAGCCAGTAAACACGTCCCTGAATTCAAAGTGAAACCAAGAAAACAGGACTGAGGTAAGATGAATCAATGTAGTGAGCCAACCTTTTTAACCTTGCCTCCAGATCCAGCGTATTACTAGAAATGGGTGATTCTATAAAAAGGTATATAAAGGCAAAATTGTATGAATCAACTTTTTACTTCGTATCAAAAAGAACATGTGGCAATTTCATAAACCGTATTGTAAACACCTGGTAATACGTAGTCCTCTTAAGGATATATTCTCCCAACAGTCCATACAGACTTCACATTATAGCGCTGGCAGAGCTGACCAGAACATCACTTTTTAGTGACATTTCAGAAGGTAAACTTCCTTTTTCAAGCATTTTTACAAAACTGTTTATGAAATTGCCACATAGTAAGAATGTTTCCTGTACCAAGGCATGTTCTTTTTGATACTAATTTAAATTTTTTTTATTCATACAAGTTTGCCTTTATACTGAAGGGCTATAAAGCAGGGTGCGTTAGAGGATACCCATTATGGAAAACAACCTGGATATACAAAAAATAGTGGAACGGCAAGACTTGTAACTTTAAAGTGTAGAAATAGGTGTTGCCCATAGTCTCCAATCAGTAATGTTACATCAACCAGTTAATTGTCTGAACTAGCTTCCAAAAGCTTTACTATTTGTGTAATGAAAAATGTTATTGTAGATAACTTGTGATCAGAACTCGGGCCACAAAATCTTCAAGCACATTCTACATACATCAGGCCGAATGTTGGAATTATCCCATTTAGACAGACGTGCTAAACTTGGCAGAAGATGGGGTCTAAAATTAACATAGAATATACTTTGTCAGAATGCATCTCACTTCCCGCCTCAGACAAACCAGTTATGCCCCCGGACTGCTTGGGGATACCCATTTTTCTGGCGATTGTTGAGCAAGCTCTCTGGTGTCTCTGGTCTTCTGTTGTTAAATGATGTACCAGAAGTTTACATATACTATATAAAAAGACACATACTTGTGTTTTTCTCACTATCTGACATGAAATCAGAATGAGTCTTAACCGTTTTGGGTCAATTAGGATTACCAGAATTATTTATATTTGCCAAAAGCCAGAATGAGAGAATTTTTAGGGCATTTTTATTACTTTCTGCAAAGTCAACAGTTTAAATATGCTAGGATTACTATGCCTTTAAACCACTTGGGACAGCCCATATGATGATGTCATATCTTTGGAACCTTCTGATTTAGGTTTATTGGCAAGATCTGAATTGGAGACAAACCTGTGGATGTATTTTAAAGCAAACCAGAAACGCACTGCTTCTGTGTGTAACATCATGGGAAAGTCTAAAGAAATCAGCCAAGAGATTTGTGGACTTGCACAAGTCTGGATCATCGTTGGGTGCAATTTTCAGATAGCTGAAGGTGCCTCGTTCATCTATACAAACAATTATACGCAAATATAAACAAGATGGGAATGTCCAGCCATCATACTGCTCAGGAAGGAGACGGCTTCTGTGTCTCAGAGATGAAGGTGCTTTGGTTTGACCTGTGCATATCAAACCAAGAACAAAAGCAAAAAACCTTGTGAAGATGCTGGCGGAAGCTGGTAAGATTGTGTTATCCACAGTGGAAAGAGTACTATATCAACATGGGCAGCGTGGCCACTTTGTCAGGAAGTAGCCATTACTCCAAAAGAAACCAATAAAAGCCAGATTAATGTTTGCAAATGCACACAGGAACAAAGGCCTACATTTTTGGAGAGCTGTCCTGTGATCTGACGAAACTTGATCTTTTGGACATAATGACCATCATTACAGTCGGACGATAAAGGGAGCAGCTTGGAAGCCTAAGTACACGATCCCAACTGTGAAACACAGAGGTGGCAGCATCATATTGTGGGGTTGTTCTGCTGCAAGAGGGACTAGTGCATTTCACAAAATAGATGGCATCATGAGGAAAGAAGATTGTGTGGCAATACTGAAGCAACATCTCAAGACATCAGCCAGGAAGTTAAAGCTTGGGCAGAAATGGGTTTTCTAAATGGACAATGACCTAACGCAAACTGGTTACAAAGCGGCTTAAGGATAACCAAGTCAATGTTTTGCCGTGGTCATCACAAAGCCCTGATCTCAATCCTATTGAAAATTTATGGGCAAAGATGAAAGGGCCGATACGGGCAAGATGGCTCGGTTACACCAGTTCTGTCAGGCGGAATGGAACAAAATTCCTACCAGACTATTGTGAGAAGCTTGTGGAAGAATATCCACAAGCTTGACCCGTCATAAAGTTTAAGGGCAATGCTTCCAAATACTAATGAAATGTATGGAGACTTTTGCAGAAAGTAATAAAAAGTCTTAAATGCCTCATTATTCTGGCATTTGTCAAATATAAATAATTTTGGTTCCTAATTGACATAACACGGGTAAGCTTTATTCTAATTTCATGTCAGATAGTGAGAAAAACATGCACATGTGTCTCCTTATATAGTGTATATAAACTTCTGGTTTTATTGATGTAATGTATCCACTTGCAACTGTAATTTTTATATGCACAGAAATCTACCTGCAGCATTCTGCAGGCTCCGTCACTTAATATAAATATATGTTTTTCGGCCAGTCTCTGAAATAGTGCTCAATTCAGATATAACATTGGGTTATGGGAATTTGGGACAACAGGATGTGTGTCTACAAGGCTGGTGCCAACCATAGGGCTAATATGCTGTTATCCATCTGAGACTGAGCAATGTCTTCTTCTGTAGTGGGATGCTAATTTCTTTAACGGCTCTTACACTTTACGGCACTCAATACACAACACAGCCCAGGCCCAACTGTAGGCAAAGTCTATGGTAGGTTTGCTCCAGGTCGCTTGTCTATTCAACGCTCTCGACTGCTGCCAGGACATTCGAGTGATGTTTTTCATGGAGTAGGGGACAAATAGCAGTGGTGGGTGTGATGTTTGCAGGGTTAAATTCCTAGATGGCAGCCAGCCCAATTTCTCTCTCAGCTATGTTACTTCTGTAAGTTACCCTGGCTTGGTGTAAAGGGACAGCCTGCTCCTGGTTTGCAGCTGGCTTTTGGCCAAGATGATCTTTTACAGTTAAGCAATGTTCACACGGATTATTGCCGACGTAATTGCGGGGACAGATTTCGCCCCGCAATTACGCCGGCGGCCGTGCAGCGAGGGCTGGGCGGGGCCCGGCAGCTTGCCGGCCCCATAGATAGTTGTTATTCACAGCGTGTACACACCGTAAATAATTGACATGTCACTTTCTCCCCGCGGCGGATTTGCCGAGCGTGTAGAAGAGACAGAAACCATAGTTCTCTATGAGAACTGTGGATTACCGTAATGCCTGGGACTGATTTCAGCCATATTGGAGCGCAAATACGGCGCTCAATACGGCTGCAATCACTCCCAAAATAAGCCGTGTGAATGAGCCCTTAGAACACTTTAACACAAACTTTCTACTCTGAACTGCAATTCTGAATTTCTCTGGCCTTCGGAAGACTGTTGGTTTATGTACCTTTCCATCCTTCTACTTCTGGTAGGCAAAGGCTGGTTACACTGAGCAAACCTTAAAGTGCCCTTGAACACCACTGTGACATCCTGTCTTGCAAAGTCCATCATAGACTTTGATGGCATATCTATGTGTCTAATAGTTGTGGGTGACACCTCTGGAACTCCCATCCACCTCTGTTCAAAACACAGGTTTTTGATACTTGTTTTAGAGTGCAGGTACCGGGGCACTGCATAGTGGCAGTGGTGCGTAACAACTACGTAAGTATAACTTCCCCCACCCACCACTCTGGCCCAATTTCAAATGAATTTTCTTCCCCTGGACAACCCCTTTAAGTAGGAATAATTTTCTGCAGTATGCTACACCACAGGCAACCATTACACCGTTGTTAAACCGTAGTGGTCAACATGTGTGAAGAGCCATTGTCAGTGGGGAAACCAGGCCACATTAGGCCTTTAGATAAACCCCTGATTGTTTTTAGGGGAGAATACAGTGATGTGTGGAAGCACCATACGTCGGCACACATTATAGTGCAGTCAGTGCACACAAAATAGCAGTTTGTGTATTTTAGTATACAAATTTAAAAATTATTTGTCCCATAAAATAACCCATACATGGAGTACATAGCACAAATAAAAATGACGATTGCTAACCTGTTTAGTTTAAAATGTTTACTCATAAAAAACGTATGCAGTAGCCCATTGGAGAAGATTCACGCAGAAGTCTTCAGGATTGATGGAACAGATGCAGATTCTAAATACTGACTTATAAGTGTTTTTTAAATTTTTTTGGTTTACGACTTTCTTTAGGCAGGGCTTCCAAGGCCAACTCGGTAATTTGGTTGTGTGCCACAATACAATTTACACTTAACTTTGTATGGCCATAGACCTAAAAACAAAAAATTATCATGGCTCAACAATAATGAGGAATCAGTAGAAAATAATGGAAATGATATTCTCTTTCGAGTGACCAGTCGAGATTGATTTCTAATTACAGCCATACTTCTCCTGCTGTTGTGCTCCTTTGTTCAACGACGTGGATGTTTTAGTTGCTTAAACTTATAGAACTGAGACTACAAAATTCCACACGTTTGTGCCTTATTGTTTCGATTTTACTTTATAAGTAACTGTATGTCGCTGAGCATGGACACATTTGTGAAAGGAAAAATAAACGAAAGTGGCCGACGATGATGTAATAAAGGTGGAACCAAGAGAAAACATAAGTACAACCCAGAATACATTGTTTATGGATTCATTGCAGTAGGGGCAAAGGGTGAGAAGCACCTCTGTGTTGTTTATTGGATAGTTTTTGAAGAAAAAGCAATGAAACCAGTAAAGATATAGCATCATTTAACAACAAGTCATGCAGTTGTAGCTAGTAAACTGAATGCAAAGGGAACTCTATTTAACCCCTTACCGCCAAAGCCAGTGTTGACCTCCCTGACAGAGCCCCATTTTTTAAATCTGACACGGCTGTGTACTGGTCTCTATGGCTACTGTCACTCACTATGCCCGGCCATGCACACAGGTCACTGCCAGGCATGGTGACATCACAAACTACACAGCTTTCCAATAGCTTCTGGGCTGTCGGGTAAGCAGACAGCTGTAGTGACCATGCTGCAGCTTCTCTTTCACTTAGCTGTCGCGATCACAATAGATTACAGATGCTATGGGGTTGATAACCCGCGGCCATGGGTGATGCAGCATGGGGCCAGCTGTAATATACAGCTGGTCCCATGTTGCAATTGTGCGGGCCCTGCTTGTGAGCCCGCACAATGTACAGGAAGTACAGGTATGTCCATTTGCAGGACGTCACTTCCCGCTAGGACGTACTGGTATGTCCAATGTCTGGAAGGGGTTAAAGCAATAAGGCAAATTGATGGCTTGTATCACTGTAAACAAGAAGACTCTTAGTGCATCAGATGTGGTAGCATTATGAATTGCATGTTCCAACGGGCCTCACACAATTGGGGAAGAACTTATACTGCCAGCAGCTGTAGAGATGTGTGAACTTCTACTGGGAAAAGAATATAACCAAAAACTGAAAACCATTCCATTGTTTGTTTTTTTGCTATTTCATACATGCTACATGCGTGAGAAGAAGAATTGGTGATATGCCGGAAGACCTACGTATCCAACTAATAGCATGACTTCGGCAAGTCAAACTTGTAATTCATATGGCTGAAAGTGCTGATATTGCAAATGCTGCACAGTTGCTGGAATATGTGAGATATTGCTGGGAAGGTGGAGTGTAGGAGGACTTCTTCTTTTGCAACGCTATCTTAGGGAATATTACTGGGAGAGGTTGACAATGGTTGACAATTTTTTTTTTGTTCAGTCGAATTTGCCATGGACGCAGTGTATTGGGATTTGTACTGATGGCGCTGCTGCAATGTCTGGAATGAAGTCTGGTCTAGTCACACGAATAAAAGAAGTTGCTCTACAAGCACCATCAACCCACTGCATGATTCACCGCAAGGCTTTAGCTGCAAAGGACATGGATGAAAATCTTGCTGATGTGTTTTCAGAGTGTGTTAAAATCGTTAACTTCATCAAAGCATGAAAACTTATGTTATGAATCAGGAGCTGAACATAGCCATCTTAATTTTGTTTGCATAGGCGTTTTTTTAGGGAGGACGGAGGGGACTGGTTTCCCCCACTTTTTTCTGGGTAGAAGATGGTCCTCCCACTTTTCAGCCACTTCAATAAAGAAAAAATCCATATGAAAGCATGAGAATAAGGTAAGTGGGGGAGGGCAAATCACAGAGGAAGAAGTTAACCCTTTGCCTCATATATTTCTAAGCATCTTGGGGAGACAGAATAGGTAGCAGCCTCAAGTGTCAGTGCAGAGTGAGAGCAGGAGTCAGCAGGGGCTGCTTCACCAATCAGAACGCTGCTCACAGTCCAGCACACTCTGGGGTTGTTTAGGTATCTTTCCCTCCTCTCGTATACCACTTCCCCAATGCTCAGCCCTCATCACAGAAGAAGAGGAGGTCCAGCCAAATGAATCAGTGGCCCCCTGACTCCCCTGTCTGAAGTAGGAGGAAGAAGTTGCCGATGGAACCAGACTACAGGAGACAGGTAGGAGGAGACAAGGGTGCTAGACGTTGTGTGTGTATGTGAGTAGGGTATGTACTGTATATGTTAAATGTGTATATACTGTACATACAGCCATTTGCCTAGTGTAAATGTATATATATAAATAATGTGTGAATGTTTACATGTGTCCAGTGTGCATATAAGAATATGTTCACACGGCGTCTTTGTGGTCCGCACTTAAGGGCGTAATGCGCTGCAAAACACCCCAAAATACAGACTGGTAATTCATAGCTCTCATTTAGAGCTATGATTAGCTTAAGTTTTCCTCGACATGTACTGTGCACCGGGAGAAAGAAGTGACATGTCACTTCTTCCCTGCACTTATGCACTGGGGAAAATGAAACTGAATGGGGCTGGCCCCACAGCATTTTGAAAGTATGGACTGGCCAGCGTGTACTCCTAAAACACCCGGCATATAGCAGAGTGCATAGTATGCCCCGGTATACACCTTGTGAACATACCTTAAGGATACGTTCACGCGGAACATTTCCAACAAGCAAACAACACCGTCAGTGGCGAAAAACCATATATGTGAACTCGCCCTACGTGTGTATTGTGTATGTGTTCAATATATGTATATATACACACACACTTTTCTAATGTAGTTAGCCCCTGGGTACAGTTTGTAGTGTAATAATCTCTGGGGTATGACGTAATATAGTCTCTGTTGTACAGTGTGTAATGTAATTTCTGTGGTACAGTGTGTAATGTAGCAATCTCTGGGGTACGGTGAGTATTGTAATCTCTAGGGTACAGTGTGTAATATAATCTCTGGGGTACAGTGAGTAATGTAATTTAGTCTCTGGGGTACATTGTGTAATGTAATAGTCTCTGGGGTATGGTATAATATAATCTTTGTTGTACAGTGTGTAATGTAATCTCTGAGGTACAGTGTGTAATGAAATCTCTGGGGTACAGTGTGTAATGTAATTCATTTCTAGGGTTCAGTGTGTAATATAATAATTTTTTAGTACAATGTGCAATTAAAGTCCTAAGGTGCAGTTAGTAATGTAATTTCTGTGTCTCCCATGTGTAATATAATTAATTTCAGGGCTGCAGTGAGTGATGTCATTTCTGGTGTATGATATGCAATAAAATCCATTTTAGGGTACACTATGTACATAAGTGATTCCTAGGGGTACAGTAAGATTGGGTTATTTTATTTTCCTCATTCTGTTGTATTACAAATTTAATGGAGTAGTTAAGGGGAGATGGGAGGGGGGTGAAGCGAAATTTGCTGCATTGCGCAATGTTTTTTATGTAGAGGGGGAAATATTGTAGGGGGCGGGTTCAGCTTCATTGCCAGGGCTGCTTTTTAGTCCCAGTCCTGAACTTCAGTAATTATCAAACTGTAGTATTAAGTTACCAACAGTGACAACAAAATACTTCCTATCAGTGATGTCAAATAGCATAGATGTGTATAATTTGATATACTCTATTAGAATCACCATAGAAAGTTACGGCACTTATTTGTAAATAGGTAAATTTAAATTTGCACCTGATGTTCACTTCTATTGAATTTCTACTTAACCAGGACAGTTTTTTTTAATCATGCACGGAATCGTAAAACTTATTATCACGGGAGCCAATCATAACCTTGCAGATTGCACCAAAAGAGTTTGGTATACGGGCCCCCTTTGACTCTAGCTGGCCACTCTAGCGGGCCACTTCACTGCAGGGAGAGGGAGGAAGGGAAGGAAGGGACAGGTAAAGGAAGGGAGGGGGGGGGGAATTGGCCCCACCCAGTATTTGAATCAAAGTTCCGCCTATGTAGGCAGTGCTTATCGCATGGTTGTGTTGTACAGCGTGGATTTAAACTCTCGGATGAATTGCTCATATTTCTAAATGAGAATAATGGAACACTGGCACGATTCTTGACTGACAAAACTTAGGCTATGTTCACACGGCTTAAAACTGGACGTATTTCAGTCCGTAATTACGTGCCGGAGTGCACAAATTATGGGCTGAAAACGCCCCAGTCATTACAGTAATCCACAGTTCTCATAGAGACCTATGGATTACGTCTCCTCTCCCTGCTCGGCGAATCCGCCGCAGGGGGAGATAAGTGACATGTGAATTACCAGCGGCATATATGGGCCGCTGGTAATGCAAGTCAATGGGCCGCCCCACCCCCGGCCACGATTTTACTGTTGCAATTTAGCCGTACATCACTGACATCTTCCTGGTTATCATGCAGACTGAAGTACCCACTTCTATCCAGCAAAGCCGTTGACGTTTTGTTGCCATTTGCGATAACCTATTTGTGTGAAAAATCATTTTTTGCTGAAAACGAAATACAGAGCAAGACTGAACATTGACGATGAGATACGTGTTTGTACATATTGTGCAGTGATTAACAGGCACAGCCGTCACACTGCAATGAACGATGCTAACTGTAGTCCGGTCATTTCAGATTATTATTATTATCCTTTTGTCTGTAATGTATGTAGCTTATGTCAGGAAAACCTGCCCGTTGGGGGCCCACTCGAGGGTCAACGGCCTGACTTGGGGTGTATCGTGATGTTGTGCTCCCCTCTAGGGGTGCACAAGGTCAGCCGTATATAGGTTTTACAGTTAACCCCTGTCCACATGGGCACAGGAAGACCCAGGGAGTGAGAGAGGATACCTCACTCGCCCATAATCCTGGATGGCTGGGAGAGATCGGTTTAATCATGCTGGTTAAACAGAACTCTGCCAGCCCGGTAGACTGCCAAAAGTTCCTCATTAGCTATAACATCGGTCCGTTACAGACTTACAGCAAGGCCAGGAACCAGCCTTGGGTAGCAATATATTAAAGACCGAGAATAAGGTGGGTGGGTCGATGATCAAGACAACAAACCAGCTGAGAGTTTATAGATAGGGCGCACTAGACAAACAATATATACATAGAGACAATACTATACAGATATTGGTCAGAGGTGCAAATATGGATACGGTTTCAAACAACGAGGCAGCAAGTTGTGTCTAATTACCTTAGGTTGGCTTTGTGCTGGGCACACATGGGGGGGTCAGTGTGGTCTTGCTTCTGTGTGGGTGCTCCTGGAATGCTGGTGTCAGATACCCCCCGCCAATGACCAACACTGGGCAAAGCCGGTTTTTCAA
The DNA here is from genome assembly GCA_025379985.1 of Phyllomedusa bahiana. NCBI lineage: Eukaryota > Metazoa > Chordata > Amphibia > Anura > Hylidae > Phyllomedusa > Phyllomedusa bahiana. The sequence continues at coordinate 62,075 of JAODAL010018202.1, forward strand.
CTTAGTACGGGGACAGCCCATGTTGCACCCACCTACACTCCCCCTCACACCCCTGGAGAAGCCTGCACACTCCTCCCTCTTGGGTCATGCAGTGTTCTGGCTCGAACACAAAATGGGCCATACTGCAGCAGGGCCTTGGCATAGAACTGAGCCAGTGATACCATCAGAACCGGCCTGGTACCAAACGCGCCAGTCCTATTTGGTTTCTACGGCCAGCTTTGGATTTCTCCCTTACTCTGAACGTGGGAGTGGCAGGTAGACGTGTGGAAAGTTTCATATTTTAAAATATGAAATTGGGTTGAACCTGTGATGAAGGGCTCTCCCATGAATCTTTATGAAATATTGGTGCCTTTCAGTCTGGCATGGGCCTTTGTTCTCCAGGTCTGTGAGAGCCCATGTGTATTAGCTTGAGCCAGGTGCTAACAAATTTAAATGGGAATTCTTTGATGTGCTGTCCTTTTGCTGGGCTGGCTTCCTATGGACAAACATTTGGGCATACGTCTGAACTGAGGCCTTTGTTAGCCAGGTCTGCCTGTCTTCTGCCTTATTGAGGTGTTAATTAATGCTTCCTGGTGACTGCTGCAATCTGATTGAGTTTGAGTTATGAGAGCTGCGGGGATGGCTTGTCATTTTTGAGTGAATTTTCCTCACAGCTTACCATTAATGTGCATCTATTACGCACTTTTAATTGGGTACAATGCTGCTGAATTTGATCAGCAGTCCATAAACCTTGAGTGATTCGCTGTTGTGTGTCTTACTGATTGTTAAATTATCAAGACTTTAGGAATCCCCATCGAAAAAGGACAGAAGTTGTCCGTGGCAGAAAAAAAAGATTAAAAACCTTTGCTCCTAGAGTGCTCAGTCGCTTGTACACCCCTTTGCATTTTATATATACTGCAGAAGAGTGTAACAAGATGGTAGTCTCACAATAATGGTAGAGAGAACAGGCCATAGGGCTGCTCTCTCTACCATATCAGCTATTTGTAGGCTGGGGGGGACTTTGAGCAGGGCCCCCACACATCTCAGTGGCCCGTGCTCCACCTCCGTGTCACAGCTGCGCACCGCTCAATAGATTTACATAGGCTGTTTCACTCTAACTCACTTCCTCTCCTGCACGCTGTGACCAGCAGAGCCGGGCCCTCCTTCATCTGTCCACAGGCGGGACAACAAATTAAATCAGTGAGGCTCTGCCCATGCGGAGCGGACAAATGGAGGAGGGACCCGGCCGCTCCAGTCACAGTGCGCAGGAGAGGAAGTAACTTAGAGTGAAACAGCCTATGTAAACCTATTGAACGGCGCACTGCTGTGACACGAAGGCAGTGCACGGGCCCCTGAGATCAGGGGCGTAACTACCGGGGTAGCAGATGTAGCAGGTGCCACGGGGCCCGGGCTCTTATGGGGCCCGAGCCCCGGGGCAGCTGCTACCACATCCGCTACCCCAGTAGTTCTGCTCCTGCGCCCGCTGGCAACAAACATAACAGTTCACTGCCGGCGGACGCGGAGCTGCGGGGCTTGGCGCATCCTGCCTCTGAATGCCCGGGCTCTCAGGCCCGATTGTTCAAAGGCGGGACTGCCCGGTGTTAGCAGAGCGGAGCGCAGCAGGCACTCCGCTCTGCTAATCTGCTAGCAGGCGCCGGCCCACAGTGCTACCTATCAGACCCTGGATACCTACCTGACCCTGGGTACCTATCAGACCCTGGCTACTTACCAGACCCTGCCTGGCTAACTACCAGACCCTGCCTGGCTAACTACCAGACCCTGCCTGGCTACCAAACCCTGCCTGGCTACCTATCTGACCCTGGCTACCTACCTGACCCTGGCCTACCAGACCTGCCTGGCTACCTACCTGACCTCACTTGCCTGGCTACCTACCAGAACCTGCCTGGCTACCTACCAGACCCTGGCTACCTATATGACCCCCTTTAGCCTACCTGACCCTGCCTGGCTACCTTTATGCCCCCCTGTAGCCTATCTGACCATGCCTGTCTATATGACCCCCTATAGCTTACCTGAACCCTGCCTGCATGACCCTCTATAGCCTACTTGAACCCTGCCTGCCTATATGACCTCCTATAGCCTACTTAAACCCTGTCTGCCTACCTATATGGCCCTTATAGCCTACCTTAATGCATGCCTGTCTGCCTACCTATATGGCCTCTATAGCCTAACTTAATGCCTGCCTGCCTACCTATATGGCCCTTATAGCCTGCCTAAAGCCTGCCTGCCTATTTGGAGCCTCCTATAGCCTATTTGCCTACCCATGTGGGCCCCACCTATAACTTAGCTACTTAGCTACCTGTGGTCCACCTACTTCCTACTTAGCTATCAGGGGCCTAGCAACAGACTACTTAGCTACCTGGGGGCTGCCTGCCTATGGCCCCTCTACCTACCTCCCTGTAGCCTACCTACTTGGGGCCTACCTACAACCTACCTGTGGCCTGCTTACTTCCTTACTTGGGGCCGACCTACCGTCTACCTATCTACCTGGAGGCTGCCAACATAACTGGGGCCTAACTACTGCCTACCTAGGGCCAATCTAACTACCTACCTGTAGCCTACCTGCCTCATTGAGACCTTAAGTGCCTACCAACCTATCTAATGGGAGTCTACCTGGTAACATGATTCTGAGGGGTACAGGCTTTAGCTGTATACAATCTCCAGGGGGTGAATCCTCTGTTCCTCCCCTCTAGGAGACTGGGCCTCTAAGCTATATCTAATACAAATATCAGTGGCACACTAAAAACTAAGTGAAACATCAAGGTATATTGCATTACTGCTAAGGAAAATATGAAAAACCTGGGATTCTTAGTTTCCAGTTTTTGATCAAAGATTGTATTAAGCTCACCTCCCAATAGCGTCAAGGGGATCCCAGCACAGGTGAGTCCCTAACACTGAACATGTTTCCTCACTAGGAGTCCATTCAGACTACAACATCTCAGGGAGTGATAGGAACCTGCTACTGAATTATCCTGCACCAGTTTAAAAGAGGTAGGCGGAGTGCAGCAAGCCAATGAGGCTGCCATTCCTCAAATAGACTTCAAAAATCAATTAAGCTGTGCACATCCATATATTTTGAAAAACGTAAGCATAGGTGCACACTGAAAAGGCAATAGCATACATCTAATACAAATATCAGTGGCACACATTATGCTATTGCCTTTTCAGTGTTAGTGTTAGGGACTCACCTGTACTGGGATCCCCTTGACGCTATTGGGAGGTGAGCTTAATACAATCTTTGATCAAAAACTGTAAACTAAGAATCCCAGGTTTTTCATATTTTCCTTAGCAGTAATGCAATATACCTTGATGTTTCACTTAGTTTTCAGTGTGCCACTGATATTTGTATTAGATGTATGCTATTGCCTTTTCAGTGTGCACCCATGCTTACGTTTTTCAAAATATATGGATGTGCACAGCCTAATTGATTTTTGGGCCTCTAAGCTATGGCCTATACCTACTCTCCCACCCATGGGAAGTTTGTACAGAGGTGGGGGGCAGGGATTGAGGTGATGGAAAAGTAAGCATTATAAGATAATTGTGTCTAAATCTGCAGGGAGGAGTGGGAACTGGGAGAAATCATCATGGCAGTCTGGACCGGATGCAGAACAAAAGGGAAAGTCAACGACTGGTCAGAGAAACGTCACCTGTGAGTCACAAGATGTAACTGCGGTATAATAACTTATATGTCAGCAGAGTCTGTGTACACTGGTACCTACCACTATAGGGTCACTGTATGGAGGTAATATACAGTCTGCAGAGCCTGTGTACACTGGTATATACCACTATATGGTCACTATATGGCGGTAATATTGGTCTTCGTGACTGAATAATGCCCCTACACTATTACTGATTAGTATACAATGTGGTGGTAATTTGTGGTCGTGTTCTTGCGCCATATAAAGGTCCATATGTAGTAGCGCTATTGGTCATGTTGATCTGGGTATAGTGGATTTGTCTGGTAGTTGTATGATGGTGAAATTTATGGTAAGGTGTTCCTAATTGGTCCTGGTAAATGGTCGGGGAGGGCCGCATCCAAAAGTTTGCTATGGGGCCAGACTTCTCTAGATACACCCCTGCATGAGATGTGTGGAGGCCCCGCTCAAAGCCCCCCCTCCAGCCATTTGGGGCCCCTGTCAAAGCCCCCCACTCTCCAACCATGTGGAGTCCCTGTCAAAGCCCCCCCTTTCCAGCTATGTAGGGCCCCTCTAAAAGCCCCTCCTTCCGTTTTCTGCCCATCTCAAAGCCCCTCTCTCCAGCCGTATGGGGCCCCCTCTCAAAGCCCTCCTCCAGCCGTATGGGGCCCCTTTTAAAGCCCCCCGCCATGTGCTGCCCAGCTCAATGCCTGCCTCTCAAGCCGTATGGGGCCCCTGTCAAAGCCCCCCTTCAGCCATGTGCTGCACCTCTCAAAGCCCCCACCTCTCCAGCCAGCCTTGTGGGGCCCTTGTCAAAGCACCCCCCTCCAGCCATATGGGGCCCGCTCAAGGCCCCCCCTCTCCAGCCATGATGTCACCTGTGAGTCACTAAATGTAACTGCACTGTGTGCACTTATATCTACCACTATATGGTCACTGTATTGAGGTATTATTGGTCTTGGTGTAGTGGCTTATATTTAGTAACAGTATGGTGGTATTATTCAGTCTCTTTATGGTGGAGATATGTGGTGATGATGTGGCGACATTATTTGGTTTGTGTTAATGTATTGTTATTGTTGTATTGGTCTGGATATACTGGTTTGGTCAGTAACATTATAGTAATGATATGCGGTGATCATGTGGCGGTATTTGCTGGCCCTTGTATACATACTGATTCGCACAATATAGATAAACAGTACGTTGTAAAATCCAACAAGATCTAAATCCAAAAATAATGGTGCAATTGCATTTTATTTTTGGGGGGGATTAGCTGGCGGATAGGGGAGGTGTTGGTAGGGGGTGGGGTTGATAGGGGCGGAGTTGGTAGAGGGATGCCCGGATGCTTCAGCTGTATGGGGCCCTGAAATTTTCGATGAGGGCCCCCTCTAGAAGTTTGGGGAAATTTTTCACCTTATAAGCCTGCAGCAAAAATTTAAATGGGAAATACAAGGAGGTCATGGGTGCCCCAAGATTTTTAATTATTAGTAGCGGCCTCCGTTTTGCGGGTCAAATTGGAAAACCCCCTGGGGCCATTACCAATCAATCAATATTGATGAACACTGATCGTTAATGGCCACGTGGATGTGCCAGTGTTGACCTGCAAATCTGGGCAGTTGCTTACAACAGGGCCCCATAAAGTGGTGTGGAACTCACATTGCAGCTTTGTACAAACTGGAACTGTAGAAATCCCTGTGCATGAAGCCTTCTTATATGGAGTCCAAATGCTTGCAATTGGCTTTGTCGTAGATTGTGTGAAACCGACAGGGGCCAAGCTACAATTTTGTATCCGGGTCCATAAACCTTTATCTGCACCGTTGGGAAGTTAAAGGGGTTGTCCAACTTATTTTTTAATAGCTTTTGCCCCTACTGCCACAAACTCTACCACCTCTTCACCCTTTGGGATGAGCACGTCCAGCCTCAATTTCCTGACAGTTTATTTATCTTCCCAAGTTTTTTTTACAAAACAGGACTTAGGGTTTTTACACCCATGTTGGGCTCTAAATCACCGTTTGGCAGCAGTATCCCATTAAAAAATTAGTCGGACAACCCTTTTAAACTACGATAGAGAAAAATCTCAGGCTAATATTTTAATTTCACTGTAATTTTTCAGTTTTCTCTTTTACACAATCTAGTGGTGCCTTGGTAATCATCCTTATTTTTTTCTTGAAGGCGGTTAGTACCAATAAAATTTTTTCCAAATTGAAAAATAATTTCAAAACCCCCAGATAGGTCACATTGTACAAAGTATTATAAACATCAGTGGGGTTGTATACTACTAAACAGTAATTAGATAAAAGTAATTTTAATTTCACTTTACCTGTATTCAGGCCAAAGGTATAATGACTATCCTATAACCAATATTCCCGGGAAAAAATACTGAAAAAAAACACCGGAAAAGGTTACCACTACTTTAAGCTAAACCAACAAAAGGAAACCCTTAAAAAAAAATCAAAACTTTTTTAATATGCAAAATCACAAAAATAACACACAAAAATAAATAAACCACAATGTTATATAACAACAACGGGAAAATATTCCACCCAGATAAAATAAAAAATGTAAAGCACGGGGCCAGGGTCACACCCAAAAAAATTTAAATAAATCATGAAAAAAAGACACCCGCCTCCTAATGCATAAATAAAAAAGAACACCCACTGCCCCGTCCCTAAAAATACCATACCAAGGAAAAAGGGTCCCAATGAAAAATGATGATATGCCAAGGATTGTGACAGCTGGATTTCCCCACCCCCGAAGGCGTTTTTGGAAAGCTTTTTCAAGGGTGGGCTCCAAAACAGACAAAAACTATAAAAAGCACAAAACCGGAAATGGATTTGGCCGGATATGTTAATTTAATTAACCAAAATAACACACCAAAATAAAAAAATTATCCAAAAATAGTCCTATATAAAATATAATATAAATGGTGTATCCCAAATACGTGTTAATACCATAAAAAAAACGTTCTACAAATATGCAGATATAAAAACCGAACCGGAAATGCGAGTATAAAAACCATAAAAATTAATTGGAACGCATACTGCCTCCAACCGGAACCGGAAATTCGTCGGAAAAAAAACATGACTAACCAGTGGAACGCATCATGCGTTCCACTTCGGAACAACCGAAGATAATCAGTCACAAGTGGGCAATGCTAAAGGCCCTAAATGGTCCATAGCTTTCATAAAGATAATCAGTCACAAGTGGGCAATGCTAAAGGGCCCCCAAAAGGGGGTTGAAACCCTGTGGAAATGTGGGCATGTCCAAACTAAAAGGTTATGACAAATTTTGGGGGCCCACAAGAACAAAGGGGTTTAAGATCATCATACCATTACTTGCCACACTTTGGGTAATCTATTTTGCCACAGCCCCTGTGAAATGATTTTATAGGTCTCACTACAAGAGAATTTTAAAGTTAAGTTTGAAACATTCCTGGGGGTTTTGGCAGAAAAAAATGAAGAATATACAGGGTTTTAAACCTATTCCAAAACACTTTAAATTGGTCCACAATTGCGATGCCCCCTCTTTGAAAATTGGGGTATTGGGCCGGCTTTTAATTTCCCCACGGGAGGTGATTGGAAGAATCTACTGGCCCAAAAAGAAGCAAGGTGGATATACACTTTAAATACTTTATCCCCTAGGGGTTTGAATGACAATTGAGTTTGTTCCCTTTTTTTAAAATTTAATAATAAATTAGTTTACTTTAGTAGTGTGATTCTAGTTTATTTCTTCTTTTCTTCATCTGGTTGGTTTAATTTTTTTTAATTTAATTTTAATTTTGTTTTTATTTTTCTTTTAATATTTTGGTTGTGGTTTAGTTTCAGACAATAAATATTTATTTTTATTTTTTTCCCCCCAGGAATGGTATAGGATTGAGAGATAGTAGTAGGAAACTCTATATATAGGATATATTTGGAATCTTATGGAAACTTACATCGCATTAGGAGAATTAGCATTGCATTAATTTTTTTACAAATATTTATTTTTGTTTTTTTATTTTTTCGGTTTTGACGTATAGGGTTGTATGCAATGAAAGTTAAAATTACTGAGGGTTCAGTTTTTGGGGCTCTGCGGTGATTGTTTTTCCCATTGGATCTCAAATATGCAAAGGCCCTATGTAAACAACATTTAAAAAAAAAATAAAATAACCCTTTTTTTTTTTTTAACACTCATTTGTTTTTGGGGTTTGGTTGGGTTAAGGGTTTTTTTCCCCTACACACATATTTTTTTCACAGGGTTTTCGCACACTAATATTCAATGGATATTTATATTAACACTTATATTTATTATACATGTAAAAGTTAATTAAAAAATTTTTTTTTTTAACTTTTTAAATTTTTTATTTTTTTTTTTATATTTTTTCACCCATTTTTTTAAATTTTTTTTTGATTTTTTTTATTAACATTTACCCTACTTGGGGGTGGGTTTTTTTTAAAATTAAAAAGATTTTTATGATCCACTTTCTAATTTTTTGGAAAATTTTTTTTAAAAGTAGATTCCCCGTATGTAATTTTTTACACTTTTTATTTTATTTTACATATATTTTTTATCTATTTTTTTTTATTTTTTAATTTCATTGCATTTTATTTGTTTCAATTATTACTGTCTACTTTATTAATTTTTTACATGTATTTAGTGTTATATAAAATTGTTGGGGAAAATTTTTTTTACATTTTTTGGGTTTTTATAATATTTTTTAAATAAGGGCCTTTATTAATTAAGGGTTTATTTGTGGCACCCCTTTACTGCACGTTTTTTTAATTTTGCAAATTTTTTGGGGTTTTTTCTTTTGGGTTTTACAGTTTTTAACGCAAACACCTTTTCACGCTTTTCATGTGGGGGTAATTGGGGTATTTTTTGTTTTATGGGCAAGGGCCCGGGCCGGGCCGGCTAGCCAAAAGTAATTTATTTTTCGTGTTTAGATATCCGCGGTTCCGGGGGGTTTTTCCGAATTTGGGAAAAAATGATGCGTTCCAATGGTTAGTCATGTTGTTTTTCACATGACAATTTCCGTTTTCCGATTAGGAGCGCAGTATGCGTTTACACTTGATATTCTATGGTTGTTCATACTACGCATTTCCGGTTCCGGTTTTACGTAGTCTGCATATTTGTATGAACGTGATTTTATGGTATTAACACGTATTTGGGATACACCATTTATATTATATTTTATATAGGACTATTAGTGTTAACAATTTATGTATATTGGTGTGTTATATTGTTAACTAATTAACATAGTCCGCCTATTCCATTTCCGGTTTTGTGCTATTTCTAGTCTTATTTGTCTGATTCGGAGCCATCCCCTTGAAAAAGCGTTCAGCGAGACGCGCGTCGGGGTAGCACGGGATCCAGCTGTCACAATCCTCTGGCATCATCATCATTTTTCATTGTGGACCCTTCTTCCTTGGTATGGTATTTTTAGGACAGGGCCAGTGGGTCGTTCTTCTTATTTATGCATTAGGAGGCGGGTGTCTTTTTACATGCCATTGATACATTTGTTTGGATGTGACCCTGGACCTCCGTGCTTATACATTTATTATTTTATCTGGGTGGAGATATTTCCTGTTGTATGTATATATACATTGTGGTTTATTTATTTTTGTGATGTTATTTTTGTGATTATGCAGTATTAATAAAGATTTTGATACATTTTTAATGGGTTTCTCTTTTGTTGGTTTAGCAAAGGTATAATGAGAAGAAATGTTGGTAGGAATAGAGACATTTTTATCTAAAAGGCTTATTTGTACAAAAAATTAGCTCAAAAACGCCGAAAAAAGTTATTTCTCGGATCATTTCCCCGACCTGTCCAATTCTGGTCGAGAGATGCAGCAGGAGCCCTATTTTAAACTATAGGGTGCGATCCTGGTGCATCCAACATGCATCCAAACACGGAGCTGCGTGTTGGATACATGTTAGATCCGATCGCTACAGCGGTTTTGGATGCGATTTTTGGATCCAACACGGATCCAAAATCGTATCTAAACACGGCATGTGAACGGCCCCCAATGGCTTAGATTTAATACTTTCAACTACGATCAACCCCTTAGCTTTTGCAATCAATCACGACTGCCAATGGCCTTCCTAGCAGCACAGAAGCCTAACTAAGGCTTCCAGGCTGCATATGATTTCGCTATGCATCACGGCATAGTGATTAACAATTGCCATGGAGAGCAGCACTGCTGTGTACTGCTTTCCATTGGAACAGTGATCTAAAAGTCACTGATCCAAGTCCCCTTGGGGACAAGTAAAAAAAAAAAAAGTCACATAATTGTGATTCTCATTCATCCCACAGCACATAAAATAGAATAAAAAGTAATCAAAAAGTCAAATAAATGCCAAAGTGGTACCAATGAAAACATCACTTCATCCCGCAAAACAAAAACTCTTACACAGCTCTGTATACGGAAAAATAAAAAGTTATGGCTATCAGAAGAAAGCGATTCATAAATATTGTTTTACACAATAAAAACACTTTTTTTAAAGGGTTTCCACATTATAAAAATATATAAATTAGGTATTGCCATAATCGTATCGACCCACAGAATAAAACCTGTCATATATGCTAAATAGTGAGCGCTGTAAAAATAAAAAACACCACTAAGATTTCAGTATTTTCTTCACCCTGGCCTCCAAAAAAACGGATTTAAAAGCGATCAAAAATCCTTGTCTCCCCAAAAATGATACCAATAAAAGTATCAACATCCCACAAAAACAAACTAATACACTAATAAGAAATGTACGGCTCTCAGACTATGGCAGTACAAAAATGTGTGTTTTCCTTTTTGAATAAAAGTGTTTTATTGTGGAATGCAGTAAAAAATAAAAAATATATACAAATTGGGAATCACTGTAATTAAATACACCTACTAAGTAAAGCTTGCATGTCATTTATACCACACAATGACTGCTGTAAACAATAAAAATATAAAAAACACTACCAGGATTGCTGTGTTTTGTTCAAAACACCTCAAGCAAACTTTGGTAAAAAGCGACCATAACATCATGTGCACCTCATAATGGTACTAATAAAAAACATCCACTCATCCCACAAAGAACAAGCCCTTAGTCAGCTCCATTTATAGAAGAATAAAAAAGTAATGGATCTCAGACTGTGACGACATAAAAATGTAATTCTTTATGAGCACATTTCTATTGTGTAAAAGTAATAAAACATGAAAAAACTATATGAAATTTATATTATTGTAATTGTACTGACCGCATAGGAAAGTTATCCTGTCATTGTTCCCGCACAGCGAACGCTGTAAAAATGAAGCCCGAAAAAACAATAGCAGAAATGTGTTTTTTTTCCCCCATTTTCATGGCCCAATGCTAAAAAAAAATGTGGAACACCTGTGAACCCAAAATGCATAATACACCCTTAGATGAAATCCATGAGGGGTGTTGAATCCAAAATGGGGTGATGTCTGGAGGTTTCACCTGTTTTGGTACTTTGGGGGCTTTGTAAATGCGACATGGCACCCACCAAATTCTGCTTTCCAAAAACCAAACACCACTCCCTCCCTTGTACTCACTGCCATGCGCCCAAACAGCAGTTCACACCCAGTTTATAGGCTATTGCTAAATCTGGAAGAAATTGTGTAACAAATTTTGGTGTGTTTTTTTTTTTCCAGGATTCCTTGTAAAAATTAAATATTTTCAGCTAAACTTGTAGATTGTTGTAAAAAAAAATTCATTTTTCATTTTCACACCCTAATGCTAAAGATATTTGTGAAACACCTGTGGGCCCTACAGTGAAGGAAATAAGTTTTTGATCCTTTGATGATTTTGTAAGTTTGCCCACTGACAAATACATGAACAGTCTATAATTTTAAGGGTTGGTTAATTTTAACACTGAGAGATAGAATATCGAAAATAAAATCCAGAAAATCACATTATATAAGTTATATAAATTTATTTGCATTTTGCAATGAGAAATAAGTATTTGATACCTCTGGCAAACAAGACTTAATACTTGGTGGCAAAACCCTTGTTGGCAAGCACAGCAGTCAGACGTTTTTTGCAGTTGATGATGAGGTTTGCGCACATGTCAGGAGGAATTTTGGTCCACTCCTCTTTGCAGATCATCTATGAATCATTAAGATTTTGAGGCTGTTGCTTGGTAACTCGGAGCTTCAACTCCCTTCATAAGTTTTCTATATTATTGAGGTCTGGAGACTGGCTACGCCACTCCATGACCTTGATGTGCTTCTTTTTGAGCTACTCCTTTGTTGCATTGGCTGTATGTTTTGGGTCATTGTCTTGCTGGAAGACCCAGCCACGACACAATTTTTTAATGTCCTGGCGGAGGGAAGGAGGTTGTCACTCAGGATTTTACTGTACATGGCTCCATCCATTCTCCCATTGATATGGTGAAGTTCTGCGGTGAAGTCCTGTGACCTTACACCAAAACATAATGTCTCCACCTCCATGCTTGACAGTGAGGACAGTGTTCTTTGGGTCATAGGCAGCATTTCTCTTCCTCCAAACACAGTGCGTTAATGCCAAAGAGCTCAATTTTTGTCTCATCTGACCACAGCACCTTCTCCCAGTCACTCACAGAATCATCCAGAATCATCATTGGCAAACTTCAGGCGGGGCTGCACATGCGCCTTCTTGAACAGGAGGACCTTGTAGGCACTGCAGGATTTTAAATCATTACAGCGTAATGTGTTACCAATGGTTTTCTTGATGACTGTAGTCTCTGCTGCTTTGAGATCATTAACAAGTCCCCCCTTGTAGTTTTAGGCTGATCTCTCACCTTCCTCATGATACCCCACAAGGTGAGATTTTGTATGGTACTTCACAGGGCCGCCATCAGAAATTTCAGGGCGCCATACAGTTGAAGAATATGGACCCCCTCCCACGTCGGCCCCATCCTCTGCCAACCCATCGCCCCGCCCCCACTCAGACAAAGCCCCCCCACAGCCTCGCCCACAGCCCCCACACACCGCCTCCCAACACACACAGCCTCCACCAACACACAGCACACACACACACAGCCTCCCCACACACAGCCTCCCCACACACACACAGCCTCCCCACACACACAGCCTCCCCACACACACAGCCTCCCCACACACACACAGCCTCCCCCCCACACACAGCCTCCCCACACACACAGCCTCCCCACACAGCCTCCCCCCACACACACAGCCTCCCCACACACACACAGCCTCCCCCCACACACAGCCTCCCCACACACACAGCCTCCCCACACACACAGCCTCCCCACACACACAGCCTCCCCACACACAGCCTCCCCCCACACACACAGCCGCCCCCACAAACAGCCTCCCCACACACACAGCCTCCCCCCACACATACAGCCTCCCCCACACACAGCCTCCCCACACACCCACAGCCTCCCCACACACAGCCTCCCCACACACAGCCTCCCCACACACACAGTCTCCCCACACATACAGCCTCCCCACACATACAGCCTCCCCACACACACAGCCTCCCCACACACACAGCCTCCCCACACACACAGCCGTCCCCCACACACAGGCCTCCCCCCCCCAAAACCAGCCCCCCACACAACACAGCCTCCCCCCAAAAAAAACAACCCCCCCCACACACAGCCCCCCACAACCGCCCCCACCCACACAGCCTCCCCACCCACAGCCTCCCCACACCCACAGCCTCCCCACACACCACAGCCCCCCACACACAGCCTCCCCCACACACACCCC
>JAODAL010018203.1:0-75395 GCA_025379985.1 Phyllomedusa bahiana
GGGATATTCAATTCCGTCAATGAGATGGTTCAAATCATACTGCCTTCTGGCACTTTTTAATTTGTGGGTGATGCAGGTTTAAGGGTCATGCTGTGGTACAAGACAGGGATAGGAATGTGTGTGATTTTTTTTCTGTGGCTTTTATAACCTAAGTGTGTTGCCTAAGATGTAGCATGTATCCTTTTGACTTTTTGTGGATGTTAATTCCAGCTTCTCCAGCCCTGTTTGGGTGTAAGAATGAAGGTATTGTTGCCCTCCCATAGACTTTAATGGTCATCGCTGATAATCAACCACTCACTATCGACTATCTTGTCGATGATGGACGACTAGCGACCATCGACCGATGTCGATGGTCAACGTAATCGCTCAACACTAGTGCTCACATTTGGATCAAATTTGACTTTGACCTAAGTCTGAATTCAACACTTAAAAGCCAGTAGTAAACGCAAACCCTAATGACAGTCAAGTTTTTGACAATTTACATCAAAAATTTTTTTGTTTCACCCCAAATTAAATTGGACACATTTGGATCGAATTTGACTTTGACCTAAGTCTGAATTCAACACTTAAAAGCGAGTAGTAAGCTCAAACCCTAATTACAGTCAAGTTTTTGATGATTTATACCAAAAATTGATTTTGTCCACCCCAAATTAAAATGGTCACATTTGGCTCAAATTTGATTTTTTTCTAAGTTCTAAAGTCAACTCTTAAAAGCTGGTAGTAAACTCAAACCCGAATTACAGTCAAGTTTTTGACGATTGATACCGAAAATTGCCTTGGTCCACCCCAAACTGAATTGCTCACATTTGGGTCGAATTTGATTTTGACCTAATTCTGAAGTCAACTCATAAAAGTCAGTAGAAAACTCAAATTCTAATTACAGTCAAGTTTTTGATGAAAATTGTTTTGGTCCACCCCAAATTAAATTAGTCACATTTGGGTCGAATTTGAGTTTGACCTAAATCTGAAGTCACATACCAATTTCAGGTTAGTGTCATGATTACAAACCATAATTACAGTCAAGTTTTTGACAATTTATACTGAACATTAGTTTGGTCCACACCAAATTACATTTCTCATATTGGGTTGAATTTAACATTGACCTATGTCTGAAGTTAATTCTTAAAAACCAGTAGTAAATTCAAACCCTAATTACAGTCAAGATTTTGACAATTTACATCAAAAATTGTTTTGTTTCACCCCAAATTAGCTTGGTCACATTTGGGTCAAAATTTGATTTTGACCTAATTTTGAAGTCAACTCTTTAAAGTCAGTAGTAAGATCAAACCCTAATTTCCAACAAGTTTTTGACGATTTGTACTGAATATTGATTTGGTCCACCCCAAATTAAATTTGTCGTATCGGGTTGAATTTGACTTTGACCTAAATCTGAAGTCAACCCTTAAAAACCAGTAGTAAACTCAAGCCCTAATTGCAGACAATTTTTTGACAATTTACATCAAAAATTGCTTTGTTCCACCCGAAATTAAATCAGTCATATTTGGGTCGAATTTGACTTTGATCTTAGTCTGAAGTCAACGCTTAAAAACTATTAGTAAACTCAAACCCTGATTATCATTAGGTTTTTGACGATTTATACCAAACATTGATTTGGTCCACCCCAAATTAAATTGTTCACATTTGGGTCAAATTTGATTTTAACCTAAAATGAAGTTAAGCCTAAAAAAACAGTAATAACCTCAACGTGGAGTTAGGATTAACATTTATGGTCAAATTTAATTGCTCAGATTCGGGTCGAATTCGACTTTGAGTCGACTAATTCATAGTCTATATCCGACAGGGCAACACCTAAAAATGGGAAATTCTATAGGCGTCCTAAGGAAATGGGAATTGTTGCCAAATTTTAGGAACCTGGTATTTAATAATTTGCAATCCTAATGATCCTGTGCTGCTAACTGAATTGGACTCTGGTAATTCCAGCCTGAAACTATTTCCATAAAGGAAGTAGAAACGATTCCATCGCACTTTGGTAGTAATTCAATATTACACTTAGCAATGATAGATTGGGATGAAGTAAAATCTTTCTCTATGGTCTCGCTGCCGCTTGTTTAAGGGAATCATGTAATTGACATGCAAATAAAGGCACTTTGCCTTTACTGCTGTTTCCTTGCTCCTGAGCTCTATTAATCACATAAATTGCACATAAAAAGACTGGTAGCAATTCTACAAATGAGTAAACACAGAGATAAATTGTAATGGTGCTAGCACAGCAAATTGGATTCCAGCCCTCATTGTACAATCCCCGTTTCATTTGGCCAATTTTATTATCACTGTTACTGGAACAAATCACTTTATTAAACAGAAGGGGCTTTTACTAAATCCCTTGTTCTTGTGGGTATTATCGCAGCGCCGGTCAGTGATTGCCAAAGTCCATAATGCATTGCAGGCTCATGTACACACGTTCGGCACATTTTCCTCTTGCTCCATGCTTCACAAATCTGGAGAGCAATAGCCTTTGTCTAATCTGATTTATAGAGAGGGCCAGGACGCCGGCAAAGCATGAAGTTTTGGTTTTAGAAGCAGATCCGAATTTGATATTTATCATCCACACGAATGAAGCCAAAGCGTCCGAAAATGAATCTGATCTTTATTTTATTTAGTGTTGCTTGCTTCATTCAATTGTCCTGGTGCCTCAAGCCCTAGAAACTTGGGGCGACATGTATGAATGGGGCTGTGCCATTTTTTTGGTGTATTTTGTGCCAAAAACTGCTGTTGCCGAATTCTATAGATGTATGAACACTGGTATGCCAAAACTTGCACCAGACATGGCCGTTTTGAGTGCAACAAATGCAACAAAGATATGCACCAAAGATGTGCTACGTTAAGCACCGAAGATACGCTATGAGCCTAGGATATGCTATGCTATACACCATAGATATGCTATGCACCAAAGATATGCACCAAAGATACACTATGCACCAAAGATAATCTATACACAAAGGTAAGATATGTACCAAAGATGTTATATACCCCAAATATATGATATGCATCAAAGATATGCTATAAACCAAATATATGCACCAAATATACGCTATGCACCAAATATATGCTATACACAAAGGTAAGATATGTACCAAAGATATTATATACACCAAAGATATGATATGCATCAAAGAGATGATATGCACCAAAGATATGCTATGCACCAAAGATATGCACCAAAGATTCACTATGCAACAAAGATACACTATGCAACAAAGATATGCTACACACAAAGGTTAGATATGTACCAAAGATATGCTATGCACCAAAGATATGCACCAAAGATACACTATGCAACAAAGATACCCCATTGCAACAAAGATATGCTATACACAAAGGTAAGATATGTACCAAAGATATGATATACACCAAAGATATGATATGCATCAAAGATATGATATGCACCAAAGATATGCTATGCAACAAAGATATGCTATGCATCAAAGATAAGCTATGCACCAAAGATATGCACCAAAGAAATACTATGCGCCAAGGATATGCTATGCACCGAGGATATACACCAAAGATATGTTATGTACCAAGGATATGCTGTGCACCGAGGACCAACACCAAAGATGTGTTATGTACCAAGGATATGCTATGTGTCAAAGATATTATACTCAACCTGGAGTAACTTAAACTTATAATACCCTGCAATCTGTCAGTTGTCAATAAGTCTCTGTTAAAGGGGTTGTCTCACTACATTGATTCATTTCACCTCAGTCCTGTTTTCTTGGTATTTATTTTTAATTCAGGGGTGTGTTTACTGGCTTCTACTAGGTTGCAGTAGAAGCCAGATCTGTAGCTTTAGCAACCAGCACTGGCAGCCTATCAGGAGAGATTGAAGAGGTCTCTAGCTATAGTGACCAGTGCTGGCAGCCTATCAGGAGAGATCACACAGGTCTGTAGCTATAGTGACCAGTGCTGGCAGCCTATCAGGAGAGATCAAACAGGTCTGTAGCTATAGCAACCAGTGCTGGCAGCCTATCAGGAGAGATGGAACAGGTCTGTAGCTATAGCAACCAGTGCTGGCAGCCTATCAGGAGAGATCAAACAGGTCTGTAGCTATAGCAAACAGTGCTGGCAGCCTATCAGGAAAGATCAAACAGGTCTGTAGCTATAGCGACCAGTGCTGGCAGCCTATCAGGAGAGATGTAACAGGTCTGTAGCTATAGCAACCAGTGCTAGCAGCCTATCAAGAGAGATGGAGCACGTCTGTTGATAGAGAAAACAGTTCTGGCAGCCTATCAGGAGAGATCAAACAGGTCTGTAGCTATAGCAACCAGTGCTGGCAGCCCATCAGGATTTTTCTATAAGGTCTGTAGCTATAGCGACCAGTGCTGGCAGCCTATCAGGAGAGATCAAACAGGTCTGTAGCTATAGCAACCAGTGCTAGCAGCCTATCAAGAGAGATGGAGCAGGTCTGTTGCTATAGAAACCAGTGCTGGCAGCCTATCAGGAAAGATCAAACAGGTCTGTAGCTATAGCAACCAGTGCTGGCAGCCTATCAGGAAAGATCAAACAGGTCTGTAGCTATAGCGACCAGTGCTGGCAGCCTATCAGGAGAGATGGAACAGGTCTGTAGCTATAGCAACCAGTGCTAGCAGCCTATCAAGAGAGAGGGAGCATGTTTGTTGCTATAGAAACCAGTGCTGGCAGCCTATCAGGAGAGATCAAACAGGTCTGTAGCTATAGCGACCAGTGCTGGCAGCCTATCAGGAGAGATTACACAGATCTGTAGCAAGAGCGACCAGTGCTGGCAGCCTATCAGGAGAGATCAAGCAGGTCTGTAGCTATAGCGACCAGTGCTGGCAATCTATCAGGAGAGATCAAACAGGTCTGTAGCTATAGCAATCAGTGCTGGCAGCCTATGAGGAGAGATGGAACAGGTCTGTAGCTATAGCAACCAGTGCTAGCAGCCTATCAAGAGAGATGGAGCAGGTCTGTTGCTATAGAAACCAGTGCTGGCCGCCTATCAGGAGAGATCACACAGGTCTGTAGCTATAACGACCAGTGATTGCAGCCTATCAGGGAAGATCCAACAGGTCTGTAGCTACAGCAACCTGGGGAGCTGATGCAGCCCATACAAGAGGGGATATCTAGGAATAGGTAGGACACTGGTAATGGACACATATTGCAAAGTGACTTGTTTTTCCAAGATCTTTAACATAAAAAGCAGCAGCGACCCCTGTAGTGAGATGACTCCTTTAAGCTGGATAGCAAACCGGCAGAACTTCTCATCTCTATCCCCAATTGTATTAAGCCCTAACACTGCTCTAACTCTATCTATTATAGTTAACCCGACCATAACCCTAATCCTAACCGTTATCCCACCATAATGTTAACCTTTAATATACCCAAACCCTTAACCTATCCTTTATGCTAACCTTAACCCTAACCCTATCCCTTACCCTAACCCTGCTATAACCCTAAACCGAATCCTGACCCTAAACCTTACACTATTCTTTAACCTAACCCTAACTCTACCATAACCCTAACCTTAACCATAACCCTAACTCTACCATAACCCTAACCTTAACCATAACCCTAACTCTACCATAACCCTAACCTTAACCATAACCCTAACCCTGACTTTATCGCTTACACTAACTCTTATCCTACCATAACCCTAACCATAAACCTACCCCTGATACTATCCCTTACCCTAATGCTTCTATAGCCCTAACTCTAAAATAACCCTAACCCTGACCCTATCCCTTACACTTTCCCTTACCCCAACGCTACTATAACCTTAACTCTAAGCATAACTCTAACCCTGACCCTATCCCTTACACTATCGATTACCCTAACCCTACTTTAACCTTAGATATAAACATAAACCTAACCATATCCCTTACACTATCCCTTACCTTAACCCTACTATAACTCCAAGCATCACCTTAACCCTGACACAAACCCTTACACTATTCCTGACCCTAAGGCTATGTTTACAGAGCAGATTCTTCCCGTCGGATCTTTGGCAGTTTTAGTATTTTTGTTTTTGGGCACCGGCGGTTTTAGGAACATGTTGTAAAATCCAATGGAGTCCAGAGGAAAATTTACTATTGACGTCTATGTAAACTGCCGTGCAGTTTTTGGATGGTTTTTGCCTCGGTTTTTGGTGCAGTTTTTGGATGGTTCTGCTGAAAAACTGCCCAAGAGTTTCTACAAAGTATATAAATTTTGCATACGATAAAAACTGGCAAAAAAGTCCCCAAAAACCAGACTAACAACCTCAACAAAAAACCAAAAACCACAGGAAAAACTTGTCGGAAAACCCAAATGCTTTGGATAAAAACTGACAAGATACTCAGCTTCAAAGCAGTTTTTAGGTTTTAGCTTTCAACGCGTTTTTTGTCTCATGCTGTGTAGACCTAGTCTTATCCTGCTATAACCCTAACCCTAAGCATAAACCTAACCCTAACCCTATCCCTTACACTATCCCTTACCCTAACCCTATCCCTTACCCTAACTCTACTTTAACTCTAAACCTAATCCTAGACCTAACCCTGACCGTATTCCTTACACTAACCCTTACCTTAACCCTACTATAACCATAAGCATAAACCTAACCCTGACCCTATCCCTTACACTATCCCTTACTTTAACCCTAACCCTGAACCTATTCCTTACACTATCCCTTACCTTAACCCTACTATAACCCTAAACCTAAACCTAAACCTAGCCCTGACCCTTTCGCTTACACTAACCCTTACCCTAACCCTATCCCTTACCCTAACTCTACTTTAACTCTAAACCGAATCCTAGACCTAACCCTTACCATATCCCTTACACTAACCCTTACCTTAACCCTACTATAACCCTAAACATAAACCTAACCCTGACCCTATCCCTTACCCTACCTCTAACCCTAATCCTAACCCTGACCCTATCCCTTACACTATCCCTTAGCTTAACCCTACTATAACCCTAAACATAAACCTAGCCCTGACCCTATCGCTTACACTAACCCTAACCCTAACCCTAACCCTAACCCTAACCCTAACCCTAACCATAACCCTAGCCCTGACCCTATCCCTTACCGTAACTCTTACCCTAACCCTGACCATCAGCCTAACCCTGATCCTATCCCTTACACTAACCAATATCCTAACCCTACTATAACCCTAAACCTAACCATAACCCTAACCCTGACCCTATCCCTTAACCTAACTCTACTTTAACCCTAAACCTAACCCTGACCCTATCCCTTACCTTAACCCTACTATAACCCTAAACCTAACCCTGACCCTATCCCTTACCCTAACTCTACTTTAACCCTAAACCTAACCCTGACCCTATCTCTTACCCTAACGCTTACACTTTCATATCCCTAAATTCTAACCCTCACTCCACCCTTAGGCTATGGTCACACGGGGGAAATTGGGACATATTTTGGACCATATTTCGCGGCATACTGCGCTCAATACGGGGCGAGATATGTCCCAGTCATTACGTACTCCACAGTTCTCATAGAGAACTATGCATTACGTCTCCTCTCCCCGCTCGGACAATACACCGTGGGGGAGATAAGTGACATGTCAATTACTAGCGGCGAATACGTGGCGCTAGTAATGAATGTCTATGGGGCCGGCAGTAGGCGCAAGCTCCCAAAGTCCCGGCATAATTGTGGGGAGTAATTACGCCCCGCAATTATGCCGTGTGAACATACCCGTACCCTTATCCTTACCTAATCCTGATCACAGGGGTGTCAAACTGCGGCCCTCCAGCTGTTGGGAAACTACAACTCCCATCATGCATTTATATAATCTATAACAGTGGGCATGATGGGAGTTGTAGTTTCCCAACAGCTGGAGGGCCGCAGTTTGACACCCCTGCCTTATCATGATCCTTATTCTACACTTACCCTACACCTCACCTTTACTCTTACTCCAACCCTACCTCCAATTAAGGATTAGGACAGGATTAGCATTTTGGATGAATTTTCGGCAAATTCTGCCAATATTTGGCTAAGGGAGACCAAACTTGAATTGCTGATGTCTAGAGGTCTAAGCATGACCTATATCCAAAGCGCCACACTAGTTGCAAGTTATATTCTGAAAGTCAATGTTTGCTTTGCTAATGGGTTATAATGGAGATGGAATGGCCATGTGTGCATCCAGAATAAGACAACAAGCACCAAGCATGAGGTCATGTTCAGGTCCTCACAGCCAGTCCCAAAGATTTGAGAATAAGAACTGAAGCCAGAGCAGCAGAACTATTGGGAAAGAACCAAGGACATGGGGAGAAGAGGCTTGGTGAAACCAATATGTAATAGAAGAATTCGGGGAATAGAAGACGACAGAAGAAAATGAAGTAGATGCACTTTTTCCAAGGCCAAACATTGGGTCAAAGAAAAGAAATTCTGGCTAAGTACAGTAGACTTGGAGGAGTCGGTGGTCTGTAAACTGCATTTGTTCTATTGATAAGGATGGACACCAAGCAATGAGTGGTCCCTACGGAGGTAACCGTGCAGGCGGTTGACTTACACAGGATTTAGGTTTAGTTTTCTGCTCGCTCCTGTTGTGTCCCTTAAGAAGCCAGAAATTGACCGAGTAGATAGTAGCATAGACCACACACTAGAAGATATGGGTGGCTGGATTCTGAAGAACTTGTTCACCAAAGATCTGGAAAGGTTTGGGATGAGAACGTGATAAGTCAAAGTCATAGAAGTCTGGTAACTGGAGATGGATACCTTACTCTGCAGTCTGGTCTGGTAGTCCTAGTCATGAAGCCATGATGTAATCTTTGGGCTCATCCCATCAAGGACACCTTTTGTGCCTGAGTAAATTTGAAAAGGGCCACATGTCTAGATGACTGGGTCAGAGCATCGCCAAAACAGCGGGTCTTGATGGGTGTTCCCAGTGTGCAGTGGTAAGTATCTACTAACTGCTCCAAGGGCAGGTGAACGGTGAATTGGTGAGAGGGCTACAGGCACCATTGACTCATTGATACATGTGAGGAACGAAGTCTAACCTACATTACATATCGGAAATCCGAATTCACAGAAGAGCTTCTGTGGTACAAATTAGGATAGAAAGATGTGAAGATACAAAGAACATGACAGCTGGCTGTGTATGGGTAGTTATAGCTAAAAACAAATTCTGGCCCTTGTCCACCTCCAAAAGTGCCTAGAATGGGAACCAAGAGTAGGGAGCAATGGATGAAGGCAAACTGTTCTGATGGATTATATCATCCATTGTGTGGACGTTTGGGTACGTGACTTATCTGGAGAACAGATGGGACCAGTATGCATTATGGGAAGATAAGATGGCGGAGGTGATGGGCAATATTCTGCTGGCAGGGTCTTGGCATCATGTGGATAGCTGGGTGTATCACTTACCTCGGGAAATCATTGGGCCAGGATAGACTATGGGAAGAAGACAAGATGGCGGAGGTGAGGCGGGTGCATCAGCCGGGTGCATCACTTACCTGGAGAAGAGATGGGGCCAGGATGCATTATGGGAAGAAGACAAGATGGTGGAGGTGATGGGCGATGTTCTGCTGGGGGGTCCTGGCATCATGTGGACGGCCGGGAGCATCACTTACCTGGAGAAGAGATGGCGCCAGGATGCATTATGGGAAGAAGACAAGATGGTGGAGGTGATGGGCAATGTTCTGCAGGGGTTCCTGGCATCATGTGGATGGCCGAATGCATCACTTACTTGGAGAAGAGATGGCAGCAGGATGCATTATGGGAAGAAGACAAGATGGTGGAGGTGATGGGCAATGTTCTGCTGGACGGTCCTGGCATCATATGGATGGCTGGGTGCATCACTGACCTGGAGAAGAAATGGTGCCAGGATGCATTATGGGAAGAAGATGGCGGAGGTGATGGGCAATGTTCTGCTGGAGGGTCCTGGCATCATGTGGATGAGGGGTTGTGACACTTACCTGGAGAAGAGATGGAGCCAGGATGCATTATGGGAAGAAGACAAGATGGCAGAGATTTTTAATTGTTCTGCTGGGGTTCCTGGCATCATTTGGACAGCCGGAGAAGAGAAGGTGCATCACTTACCTGGGGACGAGATAGAGCTAGGATGCATTATGGGAAGAAGACAAGATGGCGGAGGCAGTGTAATGGGCTTTTTTCTGCTGTGGATGTTACTGTAATACGTCTGTATGCTTTTTTTGTGGTCCAACCACGCCTCTGACTGCTCCCTCTGTACCATGTTTGGCACTTGGGTTGTCACCGCGATCGTCCACATCAAAGGTAGCCACATGGGAGTTTCTGCAGCCAAGTCCATCTTGCCTTGCGGCGGCCTCTGGTGCGTGCCGGGGGGCTCCTTAGTCTCCACCCCCTGGTGTGGTCAGTACAATCTCTTCACACCTGACACTACCTCTGAAGCTTTTTTTTTAGCTTTCATACATTTTTGGATTTTGGAGATCGATCTGAAGTCGGTGGATAAGATTCAAGGTCTGAACTGCGTAAGCATCTACCGTGCTCGGAGTGTTTTTGGATTTTATCACTGCGCTGGACTTTTAGAGTTACTAACATTGACACCGTTTCTAAGTTTTATACATCTTTGGATTTTGGAGATCCATCTGATGCCGGTGGATAAGATTCAAGATGTGAACTGCGCAAGCATCTACCGTGTTCAGAGTGTTTTTGGATTTTGTCACTGTTCGCAGTGTTTTTTTATTTTATCATTGTGCTGGACTTTGCAGCTGCTAACATTGACACTTTTTTTAGGTTTTATACCTTTTTGGATTCTGGAGTTCCATCTGATACCGGTGGATAAGATTCAAGGTCTGAACTGCGTAAGCGTCTACTGTGTTCAGAGTGTTTTTGGATTTTGTCACTGTTCTAGACTTTTAGAGTTACTAACATCGACACCTTTTCTTAGTTTTATACATTTTTGGATTTTGGAGATCCATCTGATGCTGGTGGCTAAGATTCAAGGTCTGAACTGCGTAAGCATCTACCGTGTTTGGAGTGTTTTTTGGATTTTATCACTGTGCTAGACTTTTGGAGCTACTAATATTGACTTTTTGTAAGTTTTATACATTTTTAGATTCTGGAGATTGATCTGATGTCGGTGGATAAGATTCAAGGTCTGAGCTGCATAAGCGTCTACTGTTTTGAGAGTGTTTTTGGATTTTATCACTGTGCTGGACTTTTGGAACTACTAAAATTGACATTTTTGTGAAGTGTTATGCATTTTTGGATTCTGTTGACCCATCTAATGCTGGTGGCTAAAATTTAAGGTCTGAACTGCGTAAGCGTCTACCATGTCCAGAATGTTTTTGGATTTTTGGACATTTGGAGCTACTAACACTGACACTTTTTTTTAAGTTTTATACATCTTTGGGTCCTGGAGATCCTATTCTTTGATGCTGGAGAATGAGATTCATAGTCTGCGCCGAGCTCATGATCTTTGGTAAAAAGCTACATTTTCTCGTCATGTCGGAATTTGGAGCTACAACCATTGAAACTTGTTTTTGGTCATTTTCGCGTCCGGAGACCCCATCCTCAGATGTCTGAGCTGAGCTCTCGCTGCACAAGTGCTTTATCCCTTCTCCATTTGTTTAATTCCTTAAGCAAACCTTTTAAGATGTCACCCCCCCCCCCACATCCCTTCAAAGGCGAAGCTCGAACCGATCTGTTTACATAGACTGCAAACGTTTTCCAGGCAAGAGACCTTGGATTAAAGGAAGAAAGGAAAGTGAAATCAAAGACTCTAAACTGCACATGAAAGCCGGTGGCTGCCGACCAATCTGTTTCACTTCCAACCATTTGCACTTTGTGAATAAGGGTCAATCTCGTATTTGTCCCCAAATGTTAATGTCCCGGTGACGGTCTAAGCTGCTTTACCAGCTGAACGAGTGAAAGTGAAACTCTGGGGAGGGGGTTAATGGCTTTTCGGACGCACCTCACCGTCCATTCCCAAATAGGAAACAACCATGTGCGGAGATAAAAGGTGAAGTAACAAGATAAACTGGAGCCGGCACCTAGAGAGCCCATTCAGCTCCGGCCACTTGGGACCTACCTACCATAGCCCCTCCTGATAATTCTGAGATGCAAAGATAATGGGATCCTTCTTATGATCTTATCCATTTAGAAGTCTTAGGCTCTGTTCACATCTGTCACATCCATTACACAAGGAATTTCACCAGAGCCCGTCAGACCTTATTGGCTTATAATGGGGCCGACCGGACCTTATTGGCTTATAATTGGGCCAGCCGGACCTTATTGGCTTATAATGGGGCCCGTCAGACCTTATTGGCTTATAATGGGGCCGACCGGACCTTATTGGCTTATAATGGGGCCCGTAAAAAGGTATTTCCATCTTAACTTTTTTTCCTTTTACTTTAACCCCTTAAGCTGAAAGCCTGAAAAGTACTTAAAGGGGTCCTCTCACTCCAGGGATCGCTGCTTTTTATGTTAAAGATCTTGCAAGAACAAGTCACTTTGCAACATGTGTCCATTACCAGTGTCCGACCTATTCCTAAATATCCCCTCTTGTATGGGCTGCATCAGCTCCTCAGGTCGCTATAGCTACAGACCTGTTCTATCTCTCCTGATAGGCCGCCTGCACTGGTCGCTATAGCTACAGACCTGTTCTATCTCTCCTGATAGCCTGCCAGCGCTGGTCGCTATAGCTACAGACCTGTTCAATCTCTCCTGATAGGCTGCCAGCGCTGGTTGCTATAGCTACAGACCTGTTCAATCTCTCCTGATAGGCTGCTAGCACTGGTCACTATAGCTACAAACCTGTTTGATCTCTCCTGATAGGCTGCCAGCGCTGGGTGCTATAGCTACAGACCTGTTCCATCTCTCCTGATAGGCTGCCATAGCTGGTTGCTATAGCTACAGACCTGTGTGATCTCTCCTGATAGGCTGCCAGCACTGGTCACTATAGCTACAGACCTGTGTGATCTCTCCTGATAGGCTGCCAGCACTGGTTGCTATAGCTACAGACCTGGCTTCTACTGCAGCCTAGTGGAAGCCAGTAAACACGCCCTTGAATTCAAAGTGAAACCAAGAAAACAGGACTGAGGTCAGAGGAATCAATGCAGTGAGACAACCCCTTTAAGTGCTGGCCATGAAGTTTGCATGATGAAGAAGGAGCCCAATAGGCAGGGTCTTTATGTTAAGTGCCCACATCGCTATGTATTGAGAGCTCCCCTGGTCTCTCCCCTCAGCTCTGAGTGATGTCACTAGTGGTTTTCTGATTGGACAATAGAGCTGTCACTCAGAACTGAGAAAAGGGGTCAGGGTTGGGGAGAGGTGGGCACGTAGCATGAAGGCTCCACCTCCTGGACACTTGTTCTAGCAGTGGATGGGCTTTTGAAACAAGATTTTCTTGGTCATGCAAATGATCCCCTATTTTGTGCTGTCAGCAGTTTTGAGTGCTCAAAACTCCTCACAAACTCACCTTAGAAAGACTGTCTGCCAAGCAAAAAAGAAAAAATCTGAAATGGCTTACTTGAATCTATATTTATCTCCCTGTGATGTTTTCTGTGTAGTTTGTGTTTTTCCTGTGCTGTATGTCGCCTCCCTTCTCTGCAGCATTTTCTGAGTCTTCATTCACCTCCCTGTGATGTTTTCCTGTGCTTTATGTCACCTCCCTTCTCTGCAGACGAATAGTAGCATTTCCTGAGTCCTCATTTATTTCCCCCATGATGTTTTCTTTGTAATTTATGCATTTCCTGTGCTGTATTACTCCTACTTTCTCTGAAGCAGAACAGCAGTATTTCCTGAGTCTTCATTCATCTCTCTGTGATGTCTTCTGTGTAATGTTTAAAGGGGTTGTCTCACTACAGGGATCACTGCTTTTAATATTAAAGATCTTGCAAAAGAAGACTTTGCAATATGTGTCCATTAACAGTGTCCTACCTATTCCTAGATATCTCCTCTTGTATGGGCTGCATCAGCTACTCAGGTCGCTATAGCTACAGACCTCTTCAAACCCTCCTGATAGGCTTCCAGCACTGGTCACTATAGCTACAGACCTGTGTGATCTCTCCTGATAGGCTGCCAGCACTGGTCACTATAGCTACAGACCTGTTTGATCACTCCTGATAGGTTGCCAGCACTGGTTGCTATAGCTACAGACTTGTTCTCTCTCTTCTGATAGGCTACCAGCACTGGTCGCTATAGCTACAGACCTGTTCAATCCCTCCTGATAGGCTGCCAGCGCTGGTCACTATAGCTATAGACCTGTGTGATCTCTCCTGATAGGCTGCCAGCACTGGTCGCTATAGCTACAGACCTGTTCAATCTCTCCTGATAGGCTGCCAGCGCTGGTCACTATAGCTACAGACCTGTGTGATCTCTCCTGATAGGCTGCCAGCACTGGTCACTATAGCTACAGACCTGTTTGATCTCTCCTGATAGGCTGCCAGTGCTGGTCACTATAGCTACAGACCTGTTTCATCTCTCCTGATAGGCTGCCAGTGCTGGTCACTATAGCTACAGACCTGTTTGATCTCTCCTGATAGGCTGCCAGCACTGGTCACTATAGCTACAGACCTGTTCCATCTCTCCTGATAGGCTGCCAGCACTGGTCCCTATAGCTACAGACCTGTTTGATCTCTCCTGATAGGCTGTCAGCGCTGGTTGCTATAGCTACAGACCTGTGTAATCTCTCCTGATAGGCTGCCAGCGCTGGTCACTATAGCTACAGACCTGATTGATCGCTCCTGATAGGCTGCCAGCACTGGTCACTCTAGCTACAGACCTGTTTGATCTCTCCTGATGGGCTGCCAGTGCTGGTCACTATAGCTACAGACCTGTTTGATCTCTCCTGTTAGGCTGCCAGCACTGGTCACTATAGCTACAGACCTGTGTGATCTCATCTGATAGGCTGCCAGCACTGGTTGCTATAGGTACAAACCTGTGTGATCTCTCCTGAGAGGCTGCTAGCACTGGTCGCTATAGCTACAGACCTGTGTGATCTCTCCTGATAGGCTGCCAGCACTGGTCACTATAGCTACAGACCTGTTCTATCTCTCCTGATAGGCTGCCAGCACTGGTTGCTATAGCTACAGACCTGTGTGATCTCTCCTGATAAGCTGCCCGCACTGGTCGCTATAGCTACAGACCTGTTCAATCTCTCCTGATAGGCTGCCAGCACTGGTCACTATAGCTACAGACATGTTTGATCTATCCTGATAGGCTGCCAGCACTGGGTGCTATAGCTACAGACCTGTTTGATCTCTCCTGATAGGCTGCCAGCACTGGTCACTATAGCTACAGACCTGTTTGATCTCTCCTGATAGGCTGTCAGCACTGGTTGCTGTAACAACAGACCTGGCTTCTACTGCAGCCTAGTAGAAGCTAGTAAACACGCCCCTGAATTCAAAGTGAAACCAAGAAAACAGGACTGAGGTAAGATGGATCAATGCAGTGAGACAACCTCTTTAACTTTTCTGTGCTGTATGTCACCTCCCTTATCTGTAGCCGAGCAGCAGTATTTCCTGAGTCTTCATTCATCTCCTTGTGATGTTTTCTGTATACTGTGTGCTTTTCCTGTGCTTTATGTCACCTTCCTTCTCTGCAGCATTTCCTAAATTTTTACTCATCTCCCTGTGATTTCTCCTGTATAATTTGTACTTTTCCTGCTGATGGGTCTCCTCCCTCCCCTGCAGCTGAGCAGCAGCATTCCCTCAGTCTTTAGTTGTCTATGTAATTTGTGCTTTTCCTGTGCAATACGTAACATCCTTTCTTTGCAGCTGAGCAGTAGCATTTCTTGATATAAAGCTGTTCCCTTCCTTGTAAAAGTACAAGACCCAGGATCCTTTGCTGTGCTTTGTCTACTTTCCTTCCTTTGGACCTCAGTCTCAATGAACACCCCCTATTTCCTCTTTCATTCTGGAAAGCACGGATCACAGGGGTGTGTCTTCAAAGGTTGCTCTGTAATAAGCACCACCTTTTTGGTCATCTGATCTCCTGGGCTTTACACAGAGCTGCTTCCCGCCTGTGGAGCTTCGAATTCTGCCCTGAAAAAGATACATTACTTTTTTCTCCTGATCTTCTTGGCTTTACAAAGAACTGTTTCCAGCCTGTGGAGGCAAAGTACTACTGAGCTTCAAAATCTTTCCTGAAAAAGCCACACCCCTTTGGTCACCTGATCTCCTGGGATGGACACAGAGTTGTTTCCTGTGTGTGGAGACATAGAATTACTAAGCTTCCAAGACTAGCCTAGAAAAGCCAACCCCCTTTGGTCACCTGATCTCCTGGGCTGGACACAGACCTGTTTCCTGTGTGGAGACACAGTACTAGTGAACTTCAAAGGCTGCTCTGAAAAATCCACACCTCTCTGGTCACCTGATCTCCTGGGCTGGACACAAAGATGTTTCCTGTGTGTGGAGACATAGAACTACTAAGCTTCTAAGACTACCCTGGAAAAGCCAACCCCCTTTGATCATCTGACCTTCTGGGCTGGACACAGGGGGTTTCCTGTGTGGAGACACAGTACTACTGAATTTCAAAATCTATCCTGAAAAAGCCACACCCCCTTTGTCACCTGATCTCCTGGGCTGGACACAGATATGTTTCCTGTATGTGGAGATATAGAACTACTAAGCTTCCAAGACTACCCCGGAAAAGTAAACCCCCTCTGGTCACCTGATCTCCTGGGCTGGACACAGGGCTGTTTCCTGCCAGGAGACACAGTACTACTGAACTTCAAAGGCTGGTCTGAAAAAGCCACACCCCTTTGGTCACCTGATCTCCTGGGCTGGACACAGAGATGTTTCCTGGGTGTGCAGGCATAGTACTACTAAGCTTCAAAGTCTTCTCTGAAAAATCCACACCCCTTTGGTCACCTGATCTCCTGGGCTGGACACAGAGCTGTTTCCTGTGTGCAGACACAGTACTACTGAACGTCAAAGGCAGCTCTGAATAAGCCACACGCCTTTGGTAACCTGATCTCCTGGGCTGGACACAGGGCTGTTTCCTGCCTGGAGACACAGTACTACTGAACTTCAAAGGCTGGTCTGAAAAAGCCACACCCCTTTGGTCACCTGATCTCCTGGGCTGGACACAGAGATGTTTCCTGGGTGTGCAGGCATAGTACTACTAAGCTTCAAAGGCTGCTCTAAAAAGCCACACCCCCTTGGTCACCTGATCTCCTGGGCTGGACACAGATATGTTTCCTGTATGTGGAGGTATAGAATTACTAAGCTTCCAAGACTACCCTGGAAAAGTAAACCCCTCTAGTCACCTGACCCCTGGTGGACACGGCTGTTTCCTCCAGGAGACACAGTACTACGAATTCAAGGGGGTCTGAAAAAGCACACCCCTTTTCACTGATCTCCGGGGCGGGGACAGAGATGTTTCCTGGGTGTGCAGGCATAGTACTACTAACTTCAAGTCTTCTCTGAAAAATCCACACCTTGGGTCACTGATCCCCTGGCTGGACCAGAGGTGTTCCCTGTGTGCAGACAGAAACA
The DNA here is from genome assembly GCA_025379985.1 of Phyllomedusa bahiana. Lineage (NCBI taxonomy): Eukaryota > Metazoa > Chordata > Amphibia > Anura > Hylidae > Phyllomedusa > Phyllomedusa bahiana. Next base: position 17,404 of record JAODAL010018203.1, read on the forward strand.
CTGAACTTCAAAGGCTGCTCTGAATAATCCACACCCCCTTTGGTAACCTGATATCCTGGGCTGGACACAGGGCTGTTTCCTGCCAGGAGACACAGTACTACTGAACTTCAAAGGCTGGTCTGAAAAAAACACACCCCTTTGGTCACTTGATCTCCTGGGCTGGACACAGAGATGTTTCCTGGGTGTGAAAGGCAAGTACTACTAAGTTTCAAAGGCTGCTCTGAAAAATCCACACCCCTTTGGTCACCTGATCTCCTGGGCTGGACACAGAGCTGTTTCCTGTGTGCAGACACAGTACTACTATACTTCAAAGGCAGCTCTGAATAAACCACACCCCTTTGGTAACCTGATCTCCTGGGCTGGACACAGAGCTGTTTCCTGTGTGTGGAGGCATAGTACTACTAAGCTTCAAAGACTGCTCTAAAAAAAATCATACCCCTGTGGTCACCTGATCTAGTGGGCTCGACAAAGAAGTTTTTATTGTGTGTGGCGACAGCACTATGGATCTGTCATCAAACATCTGATAAAGAACTGCAGGAATCCACAGAAAATGTAGCGAAAGTGAATCAAAAAAGTGATGAACTATGGGAAGGGGATGTTTTCTAGAAAATGTTTTTCCCACTGGAAGACCCCTTTAAGTCCAAAGTAAAACACTGTAATTTAATATGTTACAGTCTCAGGCATCTCATCTTCTGCTTCTGGTCATGTAACATTTTTCGCCATCTTATAGATCTGTGTCAGAAACAATCAATTACCAGGATTTTTGGACTATCAGATGCTGTATTAAAGGAATTTTACTTCTATATTTTTGAAGCTGGGGTGCAGAATTTGCATAATACATGTACGAGCAACCTTAATTTTATTTGCATATTAATGAGAATGTTAATGTAACACTAATTGCTAATCTGGGATATAACGCGTGATCATTCAGCTCAGAGTCGTTAGCTAATTGTATTGAAAAATAGCAGAATTAACTGATTGGGATCAAGGAAGAAATAAATCACATTACAGACGGGACATGATCCACAAATTTACAGGAATTCCTAATCCAGTTTGCAGGGTTTGCTCATTCCTTGCAGATTCCCCAAATTTTGTACAATTTGCAACAAAAAAAAAAAAAATCTGTTCTGCTTGTCTTATACCCTGTTTATTATGTGCTTTAGCCAGGTATTGCGCCTTGTCGAAGAAATTGGGTGTGGCCTACCAGTGGAGGGGTGTGGCCTTGTAGAATGGGGTGTGGTCTGCAATACGACATCATGCACCAAAAGTTTGGTGGAATTATTTGCAAAAACTAAGACAATCAATAGGTGGAATAAAGTAGAGAGATAAAGAGGAATGAAGCGTTAGCAACGGTTCTCCATTGTTTGGTGAGATTGTGAAGGAGTAATTAAAGGAGTTCTCCAATCTTGCTGTTTCATAAAGTTTCAGGCCTCAATTTCTGGTCAGGCTGTGGATGGTTCTAAAGCTTCAGGCTCCCACTTCCTGTTCAGGCTGTGGGTGGTTCTACAGCTTCAGTCTTCCACTTCCTGTTCAGATTGTAGTTGGTTCTACAGCTTCAGGCTCCCACTACCTGTTCAGGCTGTGGGCGGTTCTATAGCTTCAGGCTCCCACTTCCTGTTCAGGTTGTGGACGATTCTACAGCTTCAGGCTCCCACTTCCTCTTTTAATTGTGGGTGGTTCTACAGCTTCAGACTTCCAATTCCTGTTCAGATTGTAGTTGGTTCTACTGCTTCGGGCTCCCACTTCCTTTTCTAATTGTGGGTGGTTGTACAGCTTCAGGCTTCCACTTCCTGTTCAGATTGTAGTTGGTTCTACATCTTCAGGCTCCCACTTCCTGTTCAGGCTGTGGGCGGTTCTATAGCTTCAGGCTCCCACTTCCTGTTCAGGTTTTTGCGGTTCTACAGTTTCAGGCTCCCACTTCCTGTTCAGGCTGTGGGTGGTTCTACAGCTTCAGGCTCCCACTTAATGTCATGTCCTATTCATATATACCATCAAAGCCTATGATGGGAACACCCCTTTAAGGAAGGATGAGTTGAAGAAATTGGGCTCATGAGGTTAAGTTCCGCATCTATCAGAGCTGTATGGCATATCCTATAGATATACAGCATACCCTCAAAGTCTGTGGTGCCAACATCCCTTTAAGTCAAGGGTATATCGATAACTATTGGGGAATCCCTCAAAGAAAGATATAAAGATACAAAGACTAAAACAAAACCTAAAATAATACCATAGAAAACTTTCTTCAAATCTTGAAAATTTTATCATTTTTTTCGTGTTTCAAATTTGTTTTGAAAATGTTTTCATTAACTTTGTGGGTGATCCTTGAAAATTAACAAAAAATTAACAAAAATTCTCGAAATTTCAATTATTTTCTGACAGAGCCGCATCTGAAATTGAGGAGTCGTCTCCAGGTTTATGCAACAATTTCATCCAAACGAAGTTTAAGCTCGTTAAACTGCGACATAACACAAATGTTCTTTGTTCTTTCCCGCTTGGTTTATTTCTATAATCTTCGTCTATTTTTCTTTTTTTTTTTTGGGGGGGGGGGGTTTCTATCTTTATGGAGGGGGGGGGAAAACCTCTCAGCTGCACTTTTAACCCTTTTCTCTTGACTCTTTATCTGGGGCTGTTCTATTAGTACAATATTTAGATTTGGCCGGTGATTAATAACGGAGAGATGTGTGGCGTGCCGTGTGTGGGGTCACCTAAAATGTACACAAAAGGTGATCCCCTCTGAAGTCATCACACGAGGAGAGAAAGTCTACGCCTAAAATTCCTGTCTCCTTTCTCCGGGAACTAAAAAAAGCAAATTTGACCATTTCGTGTAGGAAGAGAAATTGATACATGCGATGCATTTGATACTTTCGTTACATTTGGTGCAATATCCACTCCCCCCCCCAGGGCCATCTTTCCATTGGGCACAGTAGGCAGTTGCCCGGGGGGCTCACAAGTATAGGGGAACCAAGTGATGTATATATGTCCCAGGAATACAAGGAACATACCCTGGATCCCTTGGTTGGTGTCATGAGTTGCGCCGCAGCCCGCAGGACCCCTGGGTCCCTCCTTGCGCCCGTAGCGAGTGGCGCCGCAGTCTGCATGTCGGGCCGCCGCCGCACCCTCTCATTTGGGCGCAGTCACTTACCCAGCCACGCTCCTGCCTCCCCGCGCCTGTCTGCCGGCCAGTGCACGGGACCCTGCTCCTTAGGGCGCATGCGCGCCGGTTCTCCTAATTTTAAAGGGCCAGCGCGCCGGTAATTGGCTTATGCCGGCCGCTGACCCTATATAATGCTCCACCTTCCGGAAGCAACTTGCCGAATCCATAGTGCTCATACCCTATGCGAGGACGCCTTTTCTGTGTTGCGGTCGCCGTGCCGGTGTACCAGTCCCTCTGGCTTATGTTCTCCGACCACGATCCTTCGCTGCCTGCCCTGACCCTCTGGCCCATCCCTGACTACGAGTTTGCCTGTCGATTTTGCTCTACGCTGCACCTCGGCTACCACCGCAAGCAAGTCACCTCAGGGGTAGCGACCTGGTGGAATCCCGCCGCAGCAAGTCCATCCCGCTTTGCGGCGGGCTCTGGTGAAAACCAGGACCCACTTAGACACCGCTCCCTGGTGTGGCCCGTATCACCACTTGCGGTGGCCCAGGGGATCCACTACCTTGGTTCGTTACAGTTGGCTTTGCTTATTTTACTGTTTGTGTGTTTTTAGGATGTGCAAAAAGTTAAAAACCACGGTGGAGAAGGGAGCCAAAGGCTCCCTGCCAAATAGTCTTGCCGGCTGCAGGCTGCTGGTGTCCAGACATAAGTGGCGTAATAAAATGGATGTTCTTGGGGGCTGAAGGGGCTCAAGGCATGGCCAAGTGTGATGTCATGTATTTGGGCAGGGCCCACTGCAGTGCTCTGCCCAGGGGGCCATAATTCTGTTAAAATGGCTCTACTCCCCCCATCCCACCCCCTTACCAAACACACAAAAGGTCGGACTTGTAATCCCCACTGAGGCCGTCACACGATGAGAGAAAGTCTACGCCTAAAATTTCTGTTTCCTTCCTCCAGGAACCAAAAGAAGCAAATTTGACCGTTTCCTGTCGGAAGAGAAATTGATACATTTGATACATTTGTTGCAATATCCACTCCCCCATTTAACAAAGACACAAAAGGTTGGACTTGTGATCCCCACTGAAGTCATCACACGAGGAGAGAAAGTCTACGTCTAGAATCCATGTTTCCTTTCTCCGGGAACAAAAAGAAGCAAATTTGACCGTTTCCTGTAGGAAGAGAAATTGATACATTTGATACAGTCAATACATTTGTTGCAATATCCATTCCCCCCCAACCTCTTACCAAATACACAAAAGGCTGGACTTGTGATCCCCACTGAAGTCATCACATGAGGAGAGAAAGTCTACACCTAAAATTCCTGTTTCCTTCCTCCAGGAACCAAAAGAAACAAATTTGACCGTTTCCTGTCGGAAGAGAAATGGATAAATTCAATACATTTATTGCAATATCCACTCCCCCACTTACCAAAGACACAAAAGGTTGGACTTGTTATCCCCACTGAAGTCATCACACGAGGAGAGAAAGTCTACGTCTAGAATCCCTGTTTCCTTTCTCCGGGAACAAAAAGAAGCAAATTTGACCGTTTCCTGTAGGAAGAGAAATTGATACATTTGATACATTTGTTGCAATATCCACTCCCCCTTAAAGGAGTTGTCTCCCTACAGAGTTTCATAGGCTGTATGAATGAAATACTCTGCCCTTTCCCCTGGTTCAGACTGACGGGAAATTTGCATAAGCTCCATGGTGTATCCAGCCCTGTGCTTTCAGTTGCTAATTAGATCAGGTTAGCTCAGAAGCTTCTGAAACTACTAACAGGACTTTTTATCTGATCCCTCAAACAAAAGCCCTAATTACAGTGATGTTTACTTGAGATAAATCAAGCTTCCACCTGTGTGATGAAGTCACTCACTGCTATCACATAGAACAAACAGCAGGGGGGAGAGATATACACAGGTCAGTTACTGAGGGAACTGAAATAGCCAGAGAGGTCATAAATTCACTTGTATCTCCTTAAGGAAAACAGAAGAACAAAGCAATATATTTGGAAAATGTCTTTATTTTGTGTTCCCTACAATTTGAAAGCTATTCTTTGTAGCGAGACAACCCCTTTAACCTCTTACCAAATATACAAGAGGTTGGACTTGTGATCCCCACTGAAGTCATCACACGAGTCTACATCTAGAATTCCTGTTTCCTTTCTCCAGGAAGAAAAAGAAGCAAATTTGTCCATTTCGTGTAGGAAGAGAAATTGATACATTTGATGAATTTGATACATTTATTGCAATATCCACTCCCCCCCAACCTCTTACCAAATACACAAAAGGCCGGACTTGTGGTCCCCACTGAAGTCATCGCACGAGGAGAGAAAGTCTATGCCTAGAATCCCTGTTTCCTTTCTCCAGGAACAAAAAGAAGCAAATTTGACCATTTTGTGTAAGAAGATAAATTTATACATTTGATGCATTTGATACATTCAATACATTTGTTGCAATATCCACCCCTCCACCCCCCACACTTACCAAATGAAACTAATTGAAAGCCCTTGCAAAAGCCACATCTGTGGCCGAGCTTTGTCCCTGCCTTTCACTTTGGGCTCTAGAAGCTGTTCTCATTCCATTGATCCCTGAATAGTCATGCCTGTCAGGAAGCCATATCAACCATTATCATTCTAATTTTACTGGCTTTCTTGGTCCCTAATCTAATTTGCAATGATGCTTAAGCATTTCGCGAGGCCACAGCACTTTCTTCAGAATTTCAACAAGAGCATTAAACCCCCAATTTACATTAATGAAGTGCACATTTAGTTAGGAAAGAGGGTAAATGGAGGGTCCTTCACATACAGATTTGTGACATGATAGCCACTTGGAGCGATCCCTGTTTCTATGTATTTAAGCCGTTGCACTGATAAATATATGTATCCTAAAAAAACAATTGTCACAAGTGTAAGCGATATTCTGTGTCTGTGCATTCACCCTGGTGGAAGCACATGACATACGACATTGGGAACAATCCGGAAATGATAAGATTGCCGGCAGATGATAGTTGTGTGGATGAGTGGACTGAACATTGCCCCAGATGGGTGTAGGCTAAACTATTAAAATCGTAGCGATATAGATCAATAGAGGCAATGACAGTTATTTTTAATAATGCAATAAAAACAATTATATATAATTATATATTTATTTAAAATATACATAAAATATATATTGATATGAGATAGAAATTAGATGGACAGATAAGTGTGAGCTCAGACATCACCTCTCCTCTCAGGCAGCTACTGTCAGTCTTTTCCCTGCCTAGTAATCACACACACTCAGTGCTGAGCAAGTACTCAACCTCAGGCGCTGTCACTCTACTCCCGTCCTCTGTACTCCTTAGTAATCACACTCACTCACTGCTGAGCGAGTATTCAACCCCAGGTGCTGTCATTCTACTCCCGTCCTCTGTACTCCTTAGTAATCACACACACTCACTGATGAACAACTATTCAACCCCAGGTGCTGTCATTCTACACCAATCAGCTGTACTCCTTAGTAATCACACACACTCACTGCTGAGCAAGCTTTCAACCCCAGGTGCTGTCATTCTACTCCTGTCCTCTGTACTCCTTAGTAATCACACACACTCACTGCTGAGCAAGCGTTCAACCCCAGGTGCTGTCATTCTACTCTCGTCCTCTGTACTCCATAGTAATCATATACACTCACTGCTGAGTGAGTGTTCAACCCCAGCTGCTGTCACTCTACACCTGTCCTCTGCACTCCTTAGTAATCACACACACTCCCTGCTGAGCGAGTGTTCAACCCCAAGTGCTGTCATTCTACTCCTGTCCTCTCTACTACTTAGTAATCACATACACTCACTGCTGAGTGAATGTTGAACCACAGGTGCTGTTATTTTTACTCCTGTCCTTAGTAATTAGTCAAACATTACAGATAAATAAAAAGAAAAACTAACCTTAATCAGGTATCTGCATTGAGAAAAAAAATCCACATTTTTGGTTCCTGAAGGGATTTGAACCTAGGTCCCCCATAGGGAAGGGCGGGGAATTTTAGCCACTCAGTCACTGTAGCTATCCCTCTTTACATAAACAGACCTTTCAAAAACTAAGTGACACACTTGGGGGAATAAAAACACACTCAAGGCTTGATTAATTTTGCAATGATTCACTTTTTATTTAATTCTTGCTGACGTATCCCGTATAACATCTGACCCATGGCCAAATACGTCTTTTGTCGTCAAAAACAGTTAGAAATAAAGGCAATACTTAACTGCATGAGCTTAAATGTTCATTTTTGTGGAATCCAGCAGCAAGTAAAAAGTGGTGCGTCCACACCCCACGCTACCAAGCAAGTTTTTGGGAAAACACTACTTTTCCTTCACGGGCATGGCAGTGTGGTGTGAGGTCCTCATTTAAGCAGTAATCTTGTTAATGCGGGTGAGTTTTCCCCAAACATAGACACACACTTTTAAAAAACAAAATTCCCCACTCAATTTTTTACATTATTAACATGCAACAGCAAAGCGTTGTTTATTAAAGAGGTTTAAATTGTTTTCCCTCATAAGAAGCCCAAAATTAAACACCTCATTGGGGCTCTTTGGAATTAAATTTTCCCAACCTATTTACCTTTTGGCTTCACGCGGGATAGTTTAATTTTCTTCCTATTGGTATAGTATTGACTTTTCTAACCACCCCACCTAACACAAAACTGTTTTTTTCAGATCAAAGAAGTGTTGCGCTAACGGGGTTTCGCCATATTGTTTTACTTATTTACCATCATATCCTTTGTTCTTAATTTCCCCTTCTTTTTTCCCTAGTTCCCGGGGCAGATTTGGTTATTTATTCTGATTTTGTGGGTATGTCTGTCTTATGTAGCACTTACCACATGGGCACTTTATTAGATATACAACATTATTAGTGCTACAGCTGAAGTGACCATTTACACTCACCGGCCACTTTATTAGGTACACCTGTCCAACGCTCGTTAACACTTAATTCTAATCACCCAAATCACAGGGCGGAACTCAGTGCATTTAGGCATTAGAAATGGTCAAGAAAACTCCCGCAGTTCAAACCGAGCCAAAAATTTGGGGGGGGAAAAGGTGATTTGAGTGCCTTTTAAAAGTGGCATGGTTGTTGGGGCCCAAAAGGGGGGGGTTTAGTATTTTAGAAAACTGCTGATCTCCTGGGGTTTTACGCAAAACCATCTCGGGTTTACAGAAATGGGCCCCAAAAAGAAAAAACACAGTGAGCGGCCCGTCCTGTGGGGGGAAATGCCTTGTTTAGCCCGAGGTCAAAAGGGAATGGGCAGACTGGTTCGGGTGATAGAAAAGGCAAAAGTGACCAAAAAAGCCACCCGTTCAACCCAAGGGACAGAGACATCTCTGAACCACAGTCGGCCCCAAATTTTAGGCAGATGGGCTACAGCAGCAGAAGACCACACCCCGGGGGCCACTCCCCTTTTACTAAGAAAAGGAAAAATGAGGCCCAAATTTTCCCCAAACTCATCGAAATTTGGGCGTAGAAGATTTGGAAAAAAAGTTGCTTTCTGATGAGTCTCGATTTCTCTGCACATTCGGATGGTAGGGTCAGAATTTGGGGTCCAAAAAACATGAAAGTGGATCATCCTGCCTTTTATAACGGTTTAGGGGTGGGGGTGTGTCATGGTGTGGGGAATATTTTCTTGGGATCTTTTGGGGCCCCCTTGGTATAATTTAGCATCGTTGCAACACCTTGTGGAATCTATGCCCCGAAGAATTGGGCAGTTTGAAGGAAAAGGGGGTCCCAACCCGTTTCGCTGGTTTTACCCAATAAAGTGGCCGGTGAGGTATATGTTTGTATTACCAGTCATTGGGTGAGATATGATGGTCCTTTTATTATGGCCCAACAATTACCCCAAACCATGCATGGAAAAGTTTTTGATTTTACAGTTCTCAAACTTTCCTGTCGAGTTTTCTTGAGACCTAATGTCTGATCGTACTATAGTGTCACCTATTGATCTAGATTTTTTAAAAATATATCTAGGCTTGATTTTAAACAAATGTCCTAATGTGGATGCAGATTGTAGGATATGCCAGTTCTTATTAATAACGCGTCTAATCAAATTAGAATGTTTGTCATATTTAGTAATGAATGTAAGCCTTTGATGTTCTTTAGTTTTATTATGTTGTTTGAGTAATTCATTCCTATTCATAGCTTTTACTTGTAGTCCTAATGTGAGGAGATCCTGATGACTATAACCTCGCTGTTTAAATTTGTTTATGAGTCTACGCATCTAATGTTCATATGTTTGATCATCAGAGCATATTCTTCGGGCTCTAATGAACTGTCCTTTGGGAATACCCAGAAACAGGGGTGGGGCATGATAGCTCTGTCTGTGTAGGAGGTAGTTGAGCTCCATGGGTTTAGAATATAGTGTTGTATCAAATTTTCCTGTTATGTTGTTCTTTATAACCCTAACATCAAGGTACTCTATCATCTCAGAATTTTTATTTAAAGTAAAAGTAATCAGTGGGTGTCTTGTGTTCAAATATGTCATGAACTCATCGAGTTCTACATCTGTGCCCTTCCATAGAAGGAACACGTCATCGACGTACCTTAACCATGTGGTTATCTTAGATGCATATTGAGTATTGTGTAGATGTTGATCTTCAAAAGAATTCATGAAGATATTGGCTACACTTGGAGCTGCAGGAGACCCCATCGAGGTCCCCTGCAGCTGCAAGTAATAGACGTCACCAAATCTAAAATAGTTTTTTAGTAATATAAAAGCTAATAACGTCATCAGAAACGCTATTTGTGAATTTGTTAGTGTCGCATCGAGTGTCAAAGCCTCTCTCACTGCTATGCTGGTGTCTTCGTACGGTATGTTAGTGAATAAGGACTTAACGTCCAAGGTACATATATAACTGACATCAGTAGCGTTTATAGTTTCAATATGCTGCAAAAACTGTTTGGTGTCAAATAAACACGTATTATTTCTTTTCACGATTTTCTGTAAATAGCCATCTATATATTTTGCCAATGGCTCTAACAATGATCCCATGCCTGACACTATAGGTCTATATGGAGGTGGAATTCCCTTGTGTATTTGTTGGTACAATATACGCTATCGGTGTGCGAGGACTATCAACTGTTAGTGCTTCCTTAGTTTTTAAGTCAATCAGATCACTTAATACTGCTACGTTCAGACAAGAATCAATCTCAGCTTTCAATTCAGATGTTGGGTCAGTTCTTAAAACCTTATATACAATAGGATCAGATAGTTGTTCTATGGCTGCCTGCATGTAATCCTTTTTGTCCACAATAACTGTCACTCCACCCTTATCAGCTTTCTTTATAACGATGTCTGTGTTGTTTTTTAGTTGGTCTATTGCACATATTTCAGGTGGAGTGAGGTTATTGTGGACAAAAGGAACGTTATGCCAATTTTTAGTAACTTCAGTTGTAACCAGTTGGATGAAAACATCCAAATTGGAGTTATGGATCACTGGATCGAATGTGCTCTTTTTGCACATGCGGCCCGGGGTAGTAGTGGAATGGAAATTTTGACTTTTGTCTTTCTCAAAGTGCATCCTAAGTCTTATCAATCTGCATGATTTGTAGAAATCAACAGTAAATTGGAAAATGTCCTTTTGTTGAACAGGAACAAAATTGAATCCCTTATCTAAAATGTTCCTTTGTGACTCTGTCAATTTGTATGACGAAATATTCACTGCAATTGATTCATAAATTTTTTCTATTTTTTCTTTTGGATGTTCCTTGCTGGGCGTCGGGGTTGTCCTCCTGTTTGTGTATCACTGGTGTTTACGTCTTCTTGGGAACTTGCATTGTCCAAAAAATTCTTTGCATTCCTATGTCCCCTTGGCTGTTGTGCAATTGCATTGCGATTTCTTTCAGAAGACGTACTGGACAGTTCGGAACTTAAATCGGATTTGTCATACCAATTGACAGAGTCACAAAGGAACATTTTAGATAAGGGATTAAATTTTGTTCCTGTTCAACAAACTGGTTACAACTGAAGTTACTAAAAATTGGCATAACGTTCCTTTTGTCCACAATAACCTCACTCCACCTGAAATATGTGAAAATAGCCCAAACTAAAAAAAAAACACAGACATTTTTTTAGAAAGCCGTAAGGGGGAGCACAGTTATTGTGGACAAAAAGGATTACATGCGGCAGCCATAAACAACTATCACTATTGTTTAAAAGGTTTTAAAACTGCCAACATCTGAATTAAAAGCTAAATTGATTCTGTCTGAACGTAGCATATTAAGTGATCGTTTGACTTAAAAAAAAAGGGAGCCAAACATTTGATAGTCCTCGCACACCTAGCGTATATTGTACCAACAAATACACAAGGGAATTCCCCTCCATATGGGCCCATATGTCAGGCTGGGATCACTTTTAGACCATTGGAAAAAATATAGAGGCTATTTACAAAAAATCTGAAAAGAAATAAAATGTTTTTTGACCCCAAAACATTTTTCCTGCAGAAATTGAGCCCATAAATGTTGCTGATGTAATATATATGTATTTGGACTTAAGCCCTTTATTCCCCAAATCCCGTACAAGGGAAACCAGCATAGCAATGAGAGAGGCTTTGACCTCGATGCGACACTAACAAATTCAAAAAGCTTTTTTGATAGTTATTAGCTTTTATTTTAATAAAAAATATTTTAGTTTGGTGACGCTATTATTTGCAGCGCGGGGGCCCTCGAGGGGGTCTCCGCAGCTCCAATGTAGCCAATATCTTCATAAATTTTTTTGAAGCCAACATGTACAAAATACTCAATATGAATCAAGATAACCACATGGTTTAGGTACGTCGATGACGTTTTCCCTTCAGGGAAAGGGCACAGATTTTAAAAAACTCGATGATTTTTCATGACTTATTTGAACACAAGACACCCACTGATTACTTTTACTTTAAATAAAAATTCTGAGATGATAGAGTACCTTGATGTTAGGGTTATAAAGAACAACATAACAGGAAAATTTGATACAACACTATATTCTAAACCCATGGAGCGCAACTACCTCCTACACAGACAGAGCTATCATGCCCCACAACTGTTTCTGGGTATTCCTAAAGGACAATTCATTAGAGCCCGAGAATATGCTCTGATGATCAAACATATGAACATGAGATGCGTAGACTCATAAACAAATTTAAACAGCGAGGTTATAGTCATCAGGATCTCCTCACATTAGGACTACAAGTAAAAGCTATGAATAGGAATGAATTACTCAAACAACATAATAAAACTAAAGAACATCAAAGGCTTACATTCATTACTAAATATGACAAACATTCTAATTTGATTAGACGCGTTATTAATAAGAACTGGCATATCCTACAATCTGATCCCACATTGGGACATTTGTTTAAACTCAAGCCTAGATATATTTTTAAAAAATCTAGATCAATAGGTGACACTATAGTACGATCAGACATTAGGTTTCAAGAAAACTCGACAGGAAAGATTGAGAACTGTAAAATCAGGAACGTTTCCATGCATGGCTTGTGGTAATTGTTCGGCCATAATAAAAGGACCATGCATATCTCATCCAATGACTGGTAATACAATACATATAAATGGTCACTTCAGCTGTAGCACTAATAATGTTGTATATGTGGTAAGTGCTACATAAGACAGACAGGTCACCCTATCAAAATCAGAATAAATGAACACAAATCTGCCATCGGTAACTATGGCAAAAAAGAAGGAGAATTAAGAACAAAGGATCATGATGGTGAAAGAAGTAAACAATATGGCGAAACCACGTTAGCGCAACACTTCTATGATCTGAAACATACAGTTAGTGAGTTAAGGTGGTGTGTGTTAGAAGAAGTCACTATACATGATAGCAATAGGAAGAAAATTAAACTACTCCAGCGTGAAGCCTACTGGATAAATAGGTTGGAAACTTTAATTCCAAAGAGCCTCAATGAGGTGTTTAATTTGTGATGCTTCTTATGAGGCAAAACAATTTAAACCTCTTTAAGTAACAACGCTTTGCTGTTGCATGTTAATAATGTAAATATTGAGTGGCAATTTTGTTTTTAAATGTGTGTGTCTATGTTAGGGTTAATACTCACCTGCATTAACAAGATTATCCGCTTAAATGAGGACCTCACACCACACTGCGCATGCTTGATGAAGGAAACGTAGTGTTCCGAAAGCTTGCTTGGTAGCGTGGAGTGTGGACGCACCACTTGTCAGCTCTGCTGCTGGATTCCACAAAAATGAACATTTAAGCTCATGCAGCTAAGTATTGCCTTTATTTCTAACTGTATATGACGACAAAAGACTGTATATGGACCATGTGGTCTAGATGTTATACGGCATACGTCAGCAAGATATAAGTAAAGAGTGAATCATTGCAAACTTAATCAAGCCAGAGTGTGTTTATACTTGAATGAATGGGGAAGTGAAGAGGCTCCCTGACTAAGGCTACAAAGGCAATACACGAAAGTGTAAGTTACATTGTGGCATAAAATTGTGTTTACACTGTGGGGGAAGGCATGGAGATGGGAGCCTACTGATGATATGCAGTTCAAAAAAAACTACACACCCTTTTGAACCACTGAAAGCGAAGCAAAACAAAACAAGCTGAAATTGGGTTTTGTGGGGAAAACCCCCTTTTAAATAACCCTTAGGTCAAATTATTTTCAATCCTTTTTTTAGGGGGATTTATAATTTTTTTGTCCATCCAGTTCTTAGAAATTTTATTTTACATTTTTCCGGTTAAACAAATTCTCATTAGTTTTCATTTTCATTAATTTTCATTTCATTTTCAATAGTTAATTTCCAGGGAATGTAAATGTATCATTACTTTTGTTATGTTTGGTGATTTCAGTGACTATTGTGGTTTTTTTCTTATTTTAACACCCATTTTTTTTTGTCTAGGTGTTTACATGGCAAAAAAAATACAGCGCTTTGTGCTACCACGCTTTACATAAAAGACCCTTTTTTGACTAACAACCCTTTGGGGAAAATGTGGAGATGTTAAGCTGTGATGAGATACGTTCCAAACAAATCATAACACCTTTTGAAAACACGAAATTTTGAAGAGGGGCCTAGAAGCATGAAATGTTTTTGCAAAACCCCCCTTTTAAAATAAACCCCTTTGGTCAAAATTTTTTTCAATCCTTTTTTTGGGGGTATATTTTTTGTATCCAGTTTTTTTTAGAAATTTTGTTTTAAAATTTTTTCCCGGTTTTTTTTTAATTTTTTTCTTTGGTTTTTTTTTTCATTATTTTATTGTTGATTTTCAGGGAATGTAAATGTATCGTTACTTTTGTAATGTTTGGTGATTTCGGTGACCATTGTGGGTTTTTTCTTACTTTAACACCCATTTTTTTGTCTAGGTGTGTACATGGCCATAAAAACTCAGTTTTTTAGCTACTTCGCTCTTTACTAAACGACCCCTCTTTGATAGATGAGAACATGTGGAGAAAGGCATGGAGATGTAAGCCTGTGTGATATGCAGTTCAAACAAAATCTTAAAACCTCCTTTTGAACACACTGAAAACTGAAACAGACAAAAAAGAATGAAAGCCCGTGGCAAAACCCATTAAACCCCTTGGGGCAAATTATTTTTTTTTTTTTTGGGGGTTAAACATTTTTTTTTCCATCCCGTTTCTTTGAAAATTTATTTTCAATTTTTCCCTTTAAATAATTTTCATTGTTTTCATTTTTTACTAATTTTTTTTTTCTTTTTATTTTTTTTTTATTTTGCTTTTTTTTAATTTATTTTATTTTAAATTTTTTTCATTTTAGGGGAAGTGGTTTTTCATTACTTTTTTGTTTGTTTGGTGACTTCGGCTTTGTGTTTTTTTTCTTTTTTGTTTTCACCAATTTTTTGCTAGGTAGTGACAACAGGTCCTATAAATAAATCCTAATAATGTACTATGGAAAAAGAAGGAGTTTAGGGATATATTGTAATAGTAACATATCGCTTAGGCATACATTATGAAAACTAACCATACATTAGTATTAGGTGGTTGTTAGAAGTCACTTACTGTTGTTCTACTCCACTGGCTAATGAGATAATAGGTGGAAACTTTAATTCCAAAGGGCCTCAATAGGTTGTTAATTGTGATCTTATTATGAGCAAAACAATTAACCTCTTTAAGTAACAACGCTTTGATGTGTATGTAATAATGTAATATTGCAGTGGCAATTTTGTTTAAATTGTTGTCTATGTTAGGGTAATACTCACCTAATTAACTAGATTATCCGCTTAAATGAGGATCAGCACACACTGATGCTTGATGAAGGAAGTAAGTGTTCGAAAGCTTGCTTGGCGTGGGTGTGCGCACACTTGTCAGCTCTGCTGCTGGATTCCACAAAAATGAACATTTAAGTCATCGCTAGTATTGCTTTATTTCTAACTGTATATGACGACAAAAGAATGTATATGGACATGTGGTCTAGATGTTATACGCATACGTCAGCAAGATACTATTAAAGAGTGAATCACTTGCAAATTATATCAATGCCTTGAGTGTGTTTCTACTGAATGAATGGGGAAGTGAGGAGGCTCCTGACTAAGCCGTTCATGGCTTATTTTGCCGACGATTGGCGCCAGTTTCGCGCGGATTTGGCTTCAAGGCCCAATCCGCGGAGTCATTACGTAATCCACTGCTTCATAGAGAACATGTTATTCCGCGCTCCTACCACGCTCGGCAAATCTGCCGGGGGGATGAAGTGACATTGCACATTATTTAGGCGCGACGCGTAAACAAGCATTGTTATGGCCGGAGCGGCGCCGAACCGGCTCCGGCTCCAGCCCACGTCCCGCCCCGTTATTCACGGCGGTTTGTGCGTCATATCGGCGCAGAAATCCCCGTGATAAGCCTGTGTGAACACGCCTATAGCTACAAAGGCAATACATGAAAGCTAGCTAACGTTACATTGTGGCATACTATTGTGTTCACACTGTGGGGAAAGGCATGGAGATGGCAAGCCTACTGATGATATGCAGTTCAAACAAATCATACACACCCTTTAGAACTCACTGAAAGCTGAAGCAGGACAAAGCAAGCATGAAATGCCTTCGTGGCAAAACCCCTTTAACATAACCCATGGGTCAAATTATTTTCTTTTTTTAGGGGGATAATCATTTTTTGTCCATCCCAGTTTCTTTAGAAATTTTATTTTCAATTTTTCCGGTTAAACTAATATTCATTAGTTTTAATTTTCACTAATTTTAATTTATTTTTATTTTATTTTTATTTTGCTTTATTTTAATTTATTTATTTGTAATTATTTTTCATTTCAGGGAATGTGGATTTATCATTACTTTTGTTATGTTTGTTATGTTCACCCATTTTTCTTGTCTAGGTATGTACATGGCCAAAAAAATCCTTCTAAAAACTAAAACAGTTTTCTCATCTATCTTGTGCTATCTGCTTAGAGATACATCATGAAAACAAAAAACAAAAACAAAAAAATCTTCCTACTGTTGTTCGCCTGGTAAAATGTGGTAGTCACAAGAGCCCTGTGTACTGAATACAAGCGAAGCGCATACCATTTACATACAAATGTAAATGATATGTATAATGAAAGGCCTCTCATGTGTTCCCTCTTAAAAAGTATTTACATGCTCACGTGCGTAGGACAATCAATATGGAAGATTACGGCGCAGCATATGCAAAACCCACTCAATTGGATCTCGTTTGCTAAAAGAGCCAAATATCTTCATATTAGACAGACGGTTACAAATTGGATGTTGCCTGCTCTTTCTTAGGGAATATTTAATGGATCTTTAATTCAGAAGTGCTTTGCCATCTTTAGGGTTCTATCAGTAAAGCTTTACTCCAATCTGAATGGATTTAATCAATGATCGGGCTCCTAGTTTTTTTTTTAATTTCCTAAGTGCAAAAGCTGCCACCCAGCCCATGTATTAGCATTTGCATAATAGCTTATACTAGGTTGCGGTGGCACCGTCCTACATTAGCTGCATTATCACGATCCATAATCTTGATTATTCATAAATGAAGTTGCGCGGCGCGCGCCGAGGGAAACAATGCAATATTTTAGTGTCTTTTTAGATATTTTACAACAATATGGATTATGTCATGAAATGACGGCGGGTCCCTTCTTAATTTAAGTTCGATACTTTTCATAAAGTCAAGATTCACCTTCATTTTACCTATATTGATGGATCAGAGCAGGGGTGTCAAACTCATTTTCACCACGTGAGGCTTATGGCTGCCCTCAAAAGTCCATTTAAGGGTCATGGAGGGTGGTTTGGTGGCCTGGGAAAGGCCCTCAAAAGTCCATTGACGGTTCTTGGAGGGTGGCTAGGGGGCGTGGGAAGGGGAGTCTCTGTCAAGTGCATGCTACGTCCTCCAGGGGTAGTAGAGATTGGGCCCTAGTGCATTGGAGAGACTTATAGGGTGGCCGTGGTGCCTGGGTAGGGCTGTGCCACCACCTGTGAGTTGCTCAACAGAATGGTGTGGAGGTGCATGATGGACCTCCAAATCCAAGTGGCACTTCTTCTTAGCTTTTACCATAAATAATTTTCATTGTGGTCCACAATAGTCTACGGTTGCCTTCAAAAGTCCATTAAAGGGCCTTGGAGGGTGACTAGGGGACCTGTAAAGGGCTCTCAGAGATGTGCCACCACCTGTGAGTTACTCAACAGAATGGTTGTGTAGGTGCACGCTGGACCTCCAAATCCAAGATGGCACATCCTCCTTAAGCTTCTATCAGTAAACTAATTTTCACCGTGGGCCACAACAGTCTTAAGGTTGCCCTCAAAAGTCCATTGAACAGTCTTGGAGGGTGACTAGGGGGCCTGAGAAGGGCTATTAGAGCTGTGCCACCACTTGTGAGATACTCAACAGAATGGTTGTGGGGGTGCATGCTGGACCTCCAAATCCAAGATGGCACATCCTCCTTAAGCTTCTACCAGTAAACTAATTTTCATCGTGGGGCAAGATAGTCTTACGGTTGCCCTCAAAAGTCCATTAAAGGGCCTTGGAGGGTGGCTAGGGGGCCTGAGAAGGGCCCTCAAAAGTCCATTGAAGGGTCTTGGAGGTTAGCTAGCGGACCTGGGAAGGACCCACAAAAGTCCATTGAAGGGCCTTGGAGGTCAGCTAGGTGGCCTGGGAAGGTCTCTCAGAGATGTACCACCGCCTGTGAGTTGCTCAACAGAATGGTTATGGAGGTGCAAGCTGGACCTCCAAATCCAAGATGGCACCTGCTCCCTATGCTTCTACCAGTAAACTCATTTTCACTGTGGGCCACAATAGTCTTACGGTTGCCCTTAAAAGTTAATTGAAGGGCCTTGTAGGGTGGTTAGGGAGCCTGGGAAGGGCCCTCAAAAGTCCATTAAAGGGCCTTGGAGGGTGGATGGGACCCTGGGTAGGGCTATCAGAGCTGTGCCACTGCCTGTGAGTTGCTCAACAGAATGATTGTGGAGGTGAGAGCCATATGATTTCCAAATCCTAGATGGCGCATGTTTCCTGTGCTGGCACCACTTTATCTATGAAGTTCTGGCTATTTCCTTCATGGGTATTAGAGACTGGGTCGTAGTGCATTGGAGAGACTTAGAGAGTGGCCAGGGTTCCTGGGTAGGGCTATCAAAACTGTGCCACAGCCTGTGAGTTACTCAACAGAATGGTTGTAGGAGTGCATGATGGACCTCCAAATACAAGATGGCACCTGCTCCATATGCTTCTACCAGTAAACTCATTTTCACCGTGGGCCACAAAAGTCTAACAGTTGCCCACAAAAGTTCATTGAAGGGCCTTGGAGGGCAGGTAGGGGGCCGGGGAAGGGCCCCCAAAGTCCATTGAAGGGTCTTGGAGTGTGGCTAGGGGGCCTGGGAAGGGCTCTCAGAGATGTGCCAATGCCTGTGAGTTGCTCAACAGAATGGTGTGGAGGTCCATCATGCACCTCCAAATACAAGATGGCACCTGCTCCCTATGCTTCTACCAGTAAACTAATTTTCACCATGGGCCACAATAGTCTAACGGTTGCCCTCAAAAGTTAATTGAAGGGCCTTGGAGGGTGGCTAGGGGGCCTATGAAGGGCCCTCAAAAGTTAATCGAAAGGCCTTGGACGGTGGCTAGGGGGCCTGGGAAGGGCCCTCATAAGTCCGTTGAAGGGCCTTGGAGGTTGGCTAGGGGGCCTGGGATGGACTATTAGAGCTGTGCCAACACCTGTGAGTTACTCAACAGAATGGTTGTGGGGATGCATGCTGGACCTCCAAATCCAAGATGGCACATCCTCCTTAAGCTTCTACCAGTAAACTCATTTTCATTGTGGGCCATAATAGTCTTATGGTTGCCCTCAAAAGTTAATTGAAGGGCCTTGGAGGGTGGCTAGGGAGCCTGGGAAGGGCTGTCAAAGCTGTGCCACCACCTGTGAGTTGCCCAACAGAAGGTGGTGGCCAGATTACTTCCAAATCCTAGATGGTGCATGTTTCCTGTCCTGGCACAATTGCATCTGTAAAGCGCTGGCTACGTCATCCGTGGGTATTAGAGGCTGGGTCATAGTGCATTGGATAGATTTATAGGGTGGCCATGGTGCTTGGGTAGAGCTATCAAAGCTGTGCCACCACCTGTGAACTGCTCAACAGAATGGTTGTGGAGGTGAGTGCCAGATGACTTCTATTTCTTTCTGGCACCGCTTTATCTGTCAAGTTCTGGCAACTTCCTTCACATTGAGTAAGAGTTGGGTTCTAGTGTATTGCAGAGACTTATAGAGTGGCCATGATGCCTGATTAACACTATCATCACTGTGCCACCACCTGTGAGTTGCTCAACAAAATGGTTGTGGACGTGAGAGCCAGATTACTTCCAAATCCTACATGGCACCACTGCATCTGTAAGGCGCTGACTATGCTCTCAATGGGAATTAGTGACTGGGTCCTCGTGCATTGGAGAGACTTATAGGGTGGCCATGGTGCGTACGAAGGGCTATCAGAGCTGCGCCACCACCTGTGAATTACTCAACAGAATGGTTGTGTAGATGCATGCTGGACCTCCAAATCCAAGATGGCACCTGCGCCGCATGCTTATACCAGTAAACTCATTTTCACCGTGAGCCACAAAAGTCTTATGATTGCCCTCAAAAGCCCTTCGATGGGCTTTGGAGGGTGGCTAGGGTGTCTGGGCAGGGCTGTCCCAGCTGTGCCACCATCTGTGAGTTGCTCAACAGAATGGTTGTGGAGGTGAGAGCCAGATGACTTCCAAATTCTATATGGTGCATGCTTCCTGTGTTGGCACCATTGCATCTGTAAGGCGCTGGCTACGTCCTCCATGGCTATTACAGACTGGGTCCTAGTGTATTGGAGAGATTTATATGATGGCCATGCTGCCTGGGTAGGGCTATTAGAGCTGTGCCACCACCTCTGAGGTGCTCAATAGAATGGTTGTGGAGCTGAGCACCAGACGACTTCCAGATCTTAGATGGCAATTGCTTCTTGTGCTGACACCACTTTATCTGTCAAGTTCTGGCTACTCATTCATGGGTAGTAGAAGTAGTAGAAGTAGAAGAGAGACTTAGAGTGTGGCCATCATGCCTAGTTAGGACTACCATAGCTGTGCCACTGCCTGTAAGTAGTCCAACAGAATGGTGTGGAGGTGCATGCTGGACCTCCAAATCCAAGATGGCACCTGCTCCCTATGCTTCTACCAGTATCTCTAATAGCCATTGGCCTTTCATCCACATCTTTCCCCACCTTTGGTTAAACTTGATGGACATATGTCTTTTTTCATCCATACTAAACATTTTACTATGCAACTCGGCAAGTAAGTTCTTCCAAACATCTTGGAACACTAAGCCCAGATCTTCTGTGTATGGAGGCTGCTCAGATCGTTGTGTCTCTTCATTGAGTCTGTCTTGGATTACATTAAGAGACAGAAGGATCTGAGCAGCTATATTCACAGGATCTGGGATTAGTTTTCCAAAATGTTTAGAACAACCTCCCATCCAAGTTCCTTAATTTTTGTCTCCAAGGGGAAGGAAGTTGCTCCAAACATCTTGAAGAACTAAACCCAAATCTTCTGTGGATGTAGCTGCTCAGATCCTTCTGCCTCTTCATGTGATCCAAGATATACCAAGATATACAGCGACATCCACAAAGGATCTCGGTTTAGATCTTTAAGATGTTTGGAACATCCTCTGATTGAATATTAAAATGAAGTAACTTGGAAGGGAGTTTGTTGCAAACATCATGGAAAATTAATGTTATCCAAGAAAGACTCAATGAAGAGACAGAAGATTCTGAGCAACCT
This sequence comes from Phyllomedusa bahiana, assembly GCA_025379985.1. Classification (NCBI taxonomy): domain Eukaryota; kingdom Metazoa; phylum Chordata; class Amphibia; order Anura; family Hylidae; genus Phyllomedusa; species Phyllomedusa bahiana. The sequence goes on from JAODAL010018203.1 coordinate 38,726, forward strand.
CCATATACAGAAGTAGTAGAGAACTATAGCACACCAATTTTGGCATTAATGCCAAAATTGATGTGCCGTGGTTCTCTAATACTATATGTCACTTGGCCAATTTTGTCTTACCACTTCATACACAAAAGATCTGGTCTACATTCTCCAAGATGTTAGGATTAACCTCCCCTTCCTTCAAAAACCTATCTGCACTCTCAGGCAGCAGTATATATTAATTGGAGCAAAACTTATAATGTTGCTCCCTCTATTACTACTTCACTCCCTGTTGTAATTGCGATTACACCACAATATTCAAGAAAAGCTGGGCCTGGCTAGTTACTATTATTATTATTATTACTAATAATAATAATAATAATAATAATAATAATAATAATAATAATGTGACAATAAAAATAATAAAAAATAAAATAGTTATAAAAATAAAGATGCTGATAATAATAAAAATAATGATAACATTGTAATTAAAAATAATTTTAATAAAATATTAAAATTGATTTTAATGATAATGATACAAATAATAATAATAATAATAATTATATAATACTAGTAAAATAATTTAATGTAAATAAAATAAGGTGATAAAAATAATAATAGTAATAATAATTTAACAATAAAATAATATTAATAAAATAATTTAATAAATATTGTCATAACAATAAAGATGAATAAGCTGATAATAAAAATAATAATAATAATAATAATAATAATAATAACAATAATAATAATGATAATAAAAAAGGTGTTAAAGGGAATGTGTCTTATAGTTTAACTCACGTTTTTATGTTAAACACATTTTTAAAGAATTTTTGGTTATATTTTTTATAATTTTCCAGATCACTTTCAATAATAATTCTTAAGTCCTGCAATTTTTATTTTGGCCACTAGTTCTAATAATAGTCTAACACTTTCTGTTCTGTACAGAAAGATTCTCAGTTGTCTGCTCATTATCAGCACAAAGAGGGTCAAATTGAAAGGAGACACCAGTGTGAATAGATAACACAGGATCCACCAGTCACAAGTGGAGATGTCACAGTTCACCCTTTCACCTCCCTGCACAGTGACTTCCCAGGTCACAAAGCAGGACTAGAAAACTCTCCTATAGAAGTCAATGGGACTGAGTCAGTCTTAGGTCTCCTATGTGCATGAAGCTGCTGTAAAGCATCTCTCTGATTGCTGTTAAAGCAGTGCAAAAAAGGCCTAGTGGCCAAAGTGAGAACTGCAGGACTTAAGAATTATTAAAAAAATATTGAAAGTGATATTAAAAATTTAAAAAACCCAACCAAAACGGACTTAAACAACGACTCATTTTTTGATGACAAATTCCCTTAAATTATATAGAAAGTAATAACAAGTAATCTAACAATTAAAATAATACTAATAAAATAATATAATAATTATTGTAATAAAAGTAAATATCAAGATAATAATAATAATAATAGTAGTAATAATAATAATAATAATAATAATATAATAATAAAATGGTAATTAAAAATAATTTTAATAAAATATTAAAATGTATATAAATTATAATGATACAAATAATAATAATAGTATTAATAATAATAAAGGTGTTAATATATAGTAAAAATAATTTAACAATTAAAATAATACTAATAAAATAATATAATAATTATTGTGATAAAAATAAATATCAAGATAATAATAACAATATAATAAAATATAATAATAATAATAAAATAAAATAATAATAACAACTATTGCGTCAAAATAATTTTTAGATTTGATGACTGATTTTCCTGTTTTTAGTTTTCCACGTGCTCGTCGTGTCTTCGTTGACCCCTGCTCCGGAATCATTTAGTGTCTGTCGTCTTCCGCCATCAGTCACACTGACACCACCTTGTACCTCACCCAACGCCTTCCACACCCACGAAAATAAACAGTAAAGTGTAAAAGTGGGGATGACACAGGAGGCGCCGCTCTAATGACACAAGTGACTTTAATTATTGTAATTATTGATCAGGCCTCAATATGTAGAGCGGCAGCAGGAGGTTAATTCATCACTGCCTGAGCCGCGCTCTAATGAAATGAGGGGAGAATGGATAATGACCATAGGAAATAGATTGCAAGCACCGCTCTCCATCCGGGAGACTGATAGGAATCCGAAGAGAAGATAGATCACCGGCAGATGATGGTGCACGGATGAGCAGGCCGAGCAGTGCCCCAATGAGGCTCCGGGTTTTATCTACTTTGGGTACATGCTGAACAATGGAAGCAGAGTCATGCAGTTCATCTATAGTTATTAATGGTGTCTATAGAGACAATGTGGCGGATTTACTATGGAGGTTGCGCTACAGCTTTGGTGTAAATTGGTCAAAATATTGTCATATATGAAAAACAAAGCATTTATTATGGGTTTTAGGCAGCATTTAAACACTTTTGTGACTCAATCTACAAATGGGTGTGGCTTTACATCGATGGGTGTAGCTTCACTTAAAGGGGTCGTCTCACTCCAGGGATCACTGCTGCTTTTTATGTTAAAGATCCTGCAAAAATAAGTCACTTTGCAATATGTGTCCATTACAAGTGTTCTATCTATTCCTAGATATTCCCTCTTGTATGGGCTGCATCAGCTCCTCAGGTCACTATAGCTACAGATCTGTTTGACTATCCCAATAGGCTGCCAGCACTGGTTGCAATAGCTACAGACCTGTTCGATCTCTCCTGATAGGCTGCCAGTGCTGGTTGCTATAGCTACAGACCTGTCCGATCTCTCCTGATAGGCTGCCAGCGCTGGTTGCTACAGCTACAGGGCTGTTTCCATCTCCCTAAAGGGCGGCCAGCATGGTTGCTATAGCTACAGCCTGTGATCTTTCTGATGGTGCCAGCCACTGGTGCTAAGCTACAAACTGTTTTATCTCTCCTGATAGGCTGCCAGCACTGGTCCCCAAATATAGCTACAGCCTGTTATATCTCTCCTGATAGGCTGCCAGCACTGGATGCTACAAAATGAAACCAAAAAAACAGGACTGATGTAAGATGCATCAATGTAGTGAGACAACCCCTTTAAGGGGGTGTGGCTTTACATTGATGGGTTTGACTTCACTTAAAGCAGTTGGTTTTTCTCATAGTTTCTCATAGAACAGAATGGAGAACACAGCGCTCACCAGTACCGGGCACTCCCATAGAACAGAATGGAAAACACAGCGCTCCCAGTACTGGGAACTCCCATAGAACAGAATGCAGAACACAGCGATCCCCTGTACTGGGAACTCCCTTAGAGGAAAATGGGGAAACACAGCGCTCCCTGTACTGGGAACACCATAGAACAGAATGGAGAAAAACAGCGCTTCCCTGTACTGGGAACTCCCATAGAGGAGGATGGAGAACACAGTGCTCCCCGTACTGGGAACATCCATAGAACAGAATGGAGAACACAGCGCTTCCCTGTAATAGGAACTTCCATAGAATAGAATGGGGGAACACAGTGCTCCCTGTACTGGGAACTCCCATTGAGAAGAATGGAGAACACAGCGCTCCCCTGTACCGGGGACCCATAGAGGAGAAAATGGAGAACACAGGGGCTCCCCTGTTACTGGGAAAATCCCCTAGAACAGAATGGAGAACACAGACTCCCCCCTACTGGGAACTCCCATAGAACAGAATGGAGAACGAGTGCTCCCCCGTACTGGGAACTACCATAGAGGGAAGGGAGAAACACAGCGTCCCCTGTACTGGGTGAACTCCCATAGAGGAGAATGGAGAACCCCAGCGCTCCCCCGTACGGGAACTCCCATAGAACAGAATGGGAAAAACGCGCTCCTGTACTGGAAAACTCCTATAGAACAGAATGGAGAACACAGCGCTCCACTGTACTGGGAACTTCCATAGAACAGAATGGAAAAACACAGCGCTCCCCCGTACTGGGAACTCCCATAGAACAGAATGGAGAACACCCGCGCTCCCTGTACTGGGAACTCCCATAACAGAATGGAGAACACAGCGCTCCCTGTACGGGAACTCCATAGAGGAGAATGGAGAACACAGCGCTCCCCCTGTAATGGAATCCCCTAGAAACGAATGGAGAAAACAGCGCTCCCCTGTTACTGGGAACTCCCATAGAACAGAATGGAGAACACAGCGCCCCCCTGTGCTGGGGAAATCCCATAGAACAGAATGGAGAAAAACAGCGCTTTCCTGTACTGGGAACTACCATAGAGGAGAATGGTGAACACAGTGCTCCCTGTACTTGGGAACTCCCATAGAACAGAATGGGGGAACACAGCGCTCCCTTTTACTGGGAACTTCCCATAGAACAGAACTGAGAACACAGCGCTCCCCTGTACTGGGAACTCCCATAGAAAGGGGAATGGAGAACACAGCGCCTCCCTGTCCGGGGAACACCCATAGAGGATAATGGAGAACACAGACTCCCTGTACTGGGAACTCCATAGAACAGAATGGAGAACACAGCGCTCCCCTCTATGGGAACTCCCATAGAACAGAATAGAGAACGAGTGCTCCCCCGTACTGGGAACTCCATAGAGGAGAAGGAAAAATGAACACAGCGCTCCCCTGTACTGGGGAAATCCCATAGAGGAGAATGGGAACAACAGCGCTCCCTGTACTGGGAAACTCCCATAAAGAAACAGAATGGAGAACAAAGCGCTCCCCTGTGATTGGGAACTCCCATAGAACAGAATGGAGAACAAAAGCGCTCCCCTGTACTGGGAACTTCCATAGAACAGAATGGAGAAACACAGCGCTCCCACTTTGTTCGGGGAACTCCCATAGAACAGAATGGAGAACACAGCGCTCCCTGTACTGGGAATCCCATAGAACAGAATGGAGAACACAGCGCTCCCCTGTTCTGGGGAAACTCCATAGAACAGAACTGAGAACACAGCGCTCCCTGTACTCGGAACTCCCATAGAACAGAATGGAGGAACACAGCGCTTCCCCTTGGGTTCTGGGAATCCCATGAACAGAACTGAGAAAAACAGCGCTTCCCTGTACTGGGAACTTTCCATGAACAGAATGGAGAACACAGCACTCCCTGTACTGGGAACTCCCATAGAACAGAATGGAGAACACTGCGCTCTCCTGTACTGGGAACTTCCATAGAACAGAATGGAGAACACAGCGCTCCCCTGTACTGGGACCTCCCATAGAGGAGACTGGAGAGTAAATGGAGATAATTCATTAGACTTTGATGACATATATTAGCAATATGACAAGGATACGCCATTAATGTCTGATTGGTTTGGTCTCACCTCTTGGACTCTAGAACCCAGAAGTTGGACCTTCACCTATCAGACTTTGATGGTTTATCCTAGTGATATGTAAGCAAAGTGGTAACAGCCCTTTAAGGGTTATGACATAAGGTTGACTCCCTGTATAACCCCACATTAACTACATATAGGGTCTTCACTCATATACTCTGACCAATGTGTGTAGCAAAGCATCAATAACCATAAAATTAGAACCAGATGATTAAGAACAGTTAAAGCTTTACTGTAAAATCCAAAAATCAAGCTCCTTTGTCCTCAGAAGTCCCACTGATTTCCATAGGACGGTCTTGACCGGGACTTGTTCTCGAGATTCCTGCACCAATCACACATGGATAGCACGTCCTAGCGATATGTCAATCCATGTCTGAAATGGGACAATCCCTGTAATGGGGTTTTCTCACTATGCTGTTTCACTGACTCACAGGCAGCTTTTCCCTCACTCTGTTGGTCAGACTGTGGGCGGTTCTATAGCAGTGATTAGCATATTTAGCTCCTCTATAACTAGCTGAGCGTTATTCAAGACATAAATGCAGGAGATGTAATCTTTAGTAAACAAAGCTACAAGTGCTCTGAGGAGTAAAAACAATGGCTTATCTGTAAGCAAAAGCTAATCTTGTTAGAGATGAAGGGCGATACGTCAGATTTGGGCTCCTCCATATTTTTGGCATGTTATGCTATGAAAATTTTTTTCTACACATGTATGAACAGTCTTACACCACAATGTGGCACAGTTTGTGCCAGGCACAATACTTTGAATGCGCCTAATATATGTGCCTCAAGTATCCTAGCTATGTGCCTGAGATATTCTATGGGCCTAAGCTATGCACCTAAGATATGCTATACTATGTAAGGTGCACCACACAACAGATTTATGAACCCAGATATGACAGGTTCATACACTGGGGCGCTCTACACACTCATTTAATGCGCTTTAAAACTGGAGTGGCGGCTCCTCTTTTAAAACATGTCGCCCTAAGAATTTACTCCCGACTGAGCTCTGTCCATAGAGACTATATTTACTATTTTGCCATAGGCAAACTTAAACTCTATCAGTTCTCTATCTGTTAAACACTAAAATGTAACTTTTATTATGTATAACTCTTAACCTCTATACACACTATTTAAAAACTGATTTCTAACCTCATCATTTAACCCTTTTTTGTTTCTGAAAGAGGGAATAACTCCCTTTCTATTTCAAGTCTGGTGGAACCCACCTACTAACAGGAGAGCCTTATATCTATAGCAAAGTACTGGCTTCATAAGGGATCCCAAGCCTACTACTTGGGCAGTCGCCCTAATCTCATAGACACAGAGCAAATAAGGCCCCCTTGTGACACCTCTGCAGCAGGTGACACTTGTAGACAGAGGTGAGAGATCACAATTTAAAACGTCATATCTGACCTGCTCAGGGTCGTTCCTAGGGGTGGGCGGGGCGTGCGATCGCCCGGGGCGCCGCGGCTCCGCTCACCTGAGGGGGGCGCCGGGGCCCCGTCGCCCCCCCGCCCGGGGAATCGCCACGACTCTGCGCGACTGTCTTTCTAACAGTCGCGCAGAGCCAGCACTGCAAGGGAGGAGGCGGGACGGATCGCTCCAGTCCTGACTCCTCCCCTGTATCACGTCGCAGGGGGCGCACAGCTTTCACCGCGCCCCCTGCGACGCTCGATCTCCTCGGCGCTCAGCTCTGCCGCTGCGGAGATCCCTGGGAGCTGCGTGATAGGGTAAGCAGCGTGATGACGTCACACTGCTTACACCACTCAGCCGCTCCCATCGCTCAGCAGCTCCGGACCAGGACGCGCGGACCCCAGGGTACTTTTTTGTTATTTTATATTAGTTACGGGGCATCACTGGCACAATGGGGCATACATGGGTACAAGGGGGCAATCACTGGCTACAGAGGGCAGTAAATGGCTACAGGGGCATCACTGGCTACAATGGGGCATCACGGCTACAAGGGGGCATCATGGCTACAGAGGGCATTTACTGGCTACTGGGGGCATCACTGGCTACAGAGGGGGCATCACTGGCTACAGGGGGGATCACTGGACAGAGGGGCATGTACTGGCTACAGGGGGCATCACTGGCTACAGGGGGGCCTCAACTGGCTACAAGGGGGCGTCACTGGCAACAGGGGGGCGCACTGCTTACGGGGCAATACTGGCTACAAGGGGGCAGCACTGCTTACGGGGCATCTACTGGCTACAGGGGGGTATCTACTGGCTACAGCGGCATCACTGGCTACAAGGGGGCATCACTGGCTACAAGGGGGGGCATCTACTGGCTACAAGTGGGGGCATCTACTGGCACAAGGGCATCACTGGCTACAAGGGAGGGCATCACTGGCTACAGGTGGGTTCACTGGCTACAAGGGGGCAATCATGCTGCGGGGTCATTCACTGGCTGCAGGGGGGCATTTACTGGCTGCAGGGGAGCATCACTGGCTGCAGGGGGGCTTCTTCTGGCTACAGGGGGCATCTTCTGGGTACAGAGGGCATCACTGGCTACAGGGGCTACTAAACCTGGTATAGGGGCATCACTGGCTACAAGACGGGCATCACTGGCTACAAGGGGGGGCATTAATGGCTACAGCGGGGGGCATCACTGGCTTACAGGGGGGTTTTCACTGGCTACAGGGGGGCACATGGCTACAGGGGGGATATTACATGGGTACAGGGGGGGATGTTTTGGCTACAGGGGGCATCACTGGCTACAGGGGCTATTACATGGCTACCAATGAGATGCTATAGATGGGGAGTTTGTATAGAGATAAGAATTGGTAGAGAAGTGCTTTATTTAAATTGAGGAGTCTTAAGATAAATTTTTTTTGTAAAATTTTACAGTGAAGAGTCGGGAGTAGTCGTCATGGCTCTGGGACAGATGGAAAAGAAGAAGAAGAGAACGAGAACAACTCAGACGTCTCCTGTGAGTCACTAGATATAACTTTACTGTAATCGCTTATATGTCTGCAGAGCCTGTTTAGAGCGGGAATCCACCACTGTATGGTCACTGTACACCGGTAATATTGGTTGTAGTATAATGGTTTATAACTCATAATGGTCATTTGTATTATTCGGTCATTATTTTGGTGGTGATATGTGGTCATGGGGTGGGTGGTATTATTCGGTCACTGTGTGCTGGTGATATGTGGTCTTAGTGGTCTTGGGTTCTGGGTTTTGTGTAGCAGTGTTATTTGGTAACTGTATGACTTATTTAGTAGTTTTATACGTAGCAAAATTGTGGTAAAGCTTTTTGTATATTTGGCTTGGGTGTGGTGATGCAATGTGTGCATAGTTTGGCGCATTATGTTACCGGCGGGGTGAGGGGCGGGGGGGCGAAATTTCTTCACCTCGCCCTGAGTGAAATTTAGCCTAGGAACTGCCCTGGACCTGCCCGACATGTTTCGCCAGCTAACCTGGCTTCATCAGGGATGGATCGAACCTCTAAGCCTTGATAAAGCCAGGTTGGCTGGCGAAACATGTCGGGGAGGTCAGATATGACGTTTTAAATTGTGATCTCTCACCTCTGTCTACAATTGTCACCTGCTGCAGGGGGGGTCACAAGGGGGCCTTATTTGTTGTGTGTCCATGAGATTAGGGACGACTGCCCAAGTAGTTGGCTTGGGATCCCTTACTGGAGCTAATACTTTGCTATAGATATAAGGCTCTCCTGTTAGTAGGTGGGGTTCCACCAGACTTGATGATAGAAAGGGAGTTATTCCCTCTTTCAGAAGCAAAAAAAAGGGAAAAAATGATGAGGATAGAGATCAGGTTTTTAAATAGTGTGTATAGAGGTTAAGAGTTAGATATAATAAAAGTTACGTTTTAGTGTTTAATAGATAGAGAACTGATAGAGTTTAAGTTTGCCTATGGCAAAATAGTAAATATAGTGATCAAAAGTCACTCTTTGTTCTCTTGCGAGATTCCCAATTTTTTGGAGATACTGTCCATAGAGACACCCCGCCCTGCTCTCTGTGTAATCAGGAAGGGAAATATGGGTGCTGACCAGAAAAACCTGTGTGCACTCAGAGCAGATAAAATCTCTTTTGCTTCCTGACCAAAGTAAAATCAAAAGAGCAAGGCATTTGGAAAAAAGTGTTCAAATTACCTTTCCTTTCATGTTAAAAGCTAATCTTCATAGAGAACAACTCCCTTTAAGCCTTAATAAATTTGACACATTTTATTTTTCTGCACTTTTCATTAAAGGGGTTGTCTCACTCCATCGACTCATCTTGCCTCAGTCCTGTTTTTTCGGTTTCACTTTCAAATTCAGGGGCATGTTTACTGGCTTCTACTGGCCTGCCGTGACAAAATGCTGAGGACACCAGGTCTGTAGCTATAGTGACCAGTGCTGGCAGCCTCTCATTAGAGATCACACAGGTCTGTAGCTATAGTGACCAGTGCTGGCAGCCTATCAGGAGAGATGGAACAGGTCTGTAGCTATAGTGACCAGTGCTGGCAGCCTATCAGGAGAGATGGAACAGGTCTGTAGCTATAGTGACCAGTGCTGGCAGCCTATCAGGAGAGATGGAACAGGTCTGTAGCTATAGAAACTAGTACTGGCTGCCTATCAGGAGAGATGGAACAGGTCTGTAGCTATAGTGACCAGTGCTGGCAGCCTATCAGGAGAGATCACACAGGTCTGTAGCTATAGCAACCAGTGCTGGCAGCCTATCAGGAGAGATCACACAGGTCTGTAGCTATAGCGACCAGTGCTGCCAGCCTATCAGGAGAGATCACACAGGTCTGTAGCTATAGCGACCAGTGCTGCCAGCCTATCAGGAGAGATTGAACAGGTCTGTAGCTATAGTGACCAGTGCTGGCAGCCTATCAGGAGAAATATAACAGGTCTGTAGCTATAGTGACCAGTGCTGGCAGCCTATCAGGAGAAATATAACAGGTCTGTAGCTATAGGGACCAGTTCTGACAGCCTATCAGGAGAGATTGAACAGGTCTGTATCTATACCGACCAGTGCTGGCAGCCTATCAGGAGAGAACAGGTCTGTAGCTATAGTGACCAGTGCTGGCAGCCTATCAGGAGAGAGAGAACAGGTCTGTAGCTATAGTGACCAGTGCTGGCAGACTATCAGGAGAGATTGAACAGGTCTGTAGCTACAGTAACCAGCACTGGCAGCCTATCAGGAGAGATTGGACAGGTCTGTAGCTATAGTGACCTGAGGAGCTGATGCAGCCCATACAAGAGGGGATATCTAGGAATAGGTCGGACACTGATAACGGACATATATTGCAGAGTGACTTGTTTTTGCAAGATCTTTAAAATAAAAAGCAGCAGCGACCCCTGTAGTGAGACGACCCCTTTACGCCTTATTAAATTTCACACATTTTGCTCTTGTTCACTTTTTATCAAGACGGGCATATTTTCTGCCTAAAAAGTCTAAAAAAAATTACATTTTATTCAAAACTATTGCTAGGAGTAAGAATCACAGGGTTTGAAACACGTAAACAGTGCATGTGTAGTTTTCTTATTTTATGGCTCTGGATTTGTTTCTACTTTTTGGATAAAATGTAGTTTTTTTTAATTCTTTTTGAAGTTTTCTCCGCGCCTCTCACCTTCTGTGACCACATTGCGTGTTTTCTTTCTCGTTTGTGATCGGCAGGTGACGTGACTGTATCATTTCTCTGCTGGGGAGTAAATTTCGGACTTTGTGTAAAATTTGTGTATTTTCCACTCGTCTTATTACATTTCCCCCCATAATGTTCTACGAATTCTCTTTGTTGCATAAGAGCCATTAAAGGGGTCGTCTCACTACAAGGATTGCTTTTTATGTTAATGATCTTGCAAAAACAAGTCACTTTGCAATATGTGTCCATTAACAGTGTCCTACCTATACCGAGATATTCCCTCTTGTATGGGCTGCATCAGCTCCTCAGGCCACTATAGCTACAGACCTGTGTGATGTCTCCTGATAGGCTACCAGCACTGGTCGCTATAGCTACAGACCTGAGTGATGTCTCCTGATAGGCTGCCAGCACTGGTCACTATAGCTACAGACCTTTTCTATCTCTCCTGATAAGCTGCCAGCACTGGTCACTATAGCTACAGACCTGTGTGATCTCTATTGATAGGCTGCCAGCACTAGTCGCTATAGCTACAGACCTGTGTGATCTCTCCTTATAGGCTGCCAGCACTGGTCGCTATAGCTACAGACCTGTCCAATCTCTCCTGATAGGCTACCAGCGCTAGTTGCTATAGCTATAGACCTGTTTGATCTCTCCTGATAGGCTGCCAGCACTGGTCACTATAGCTACAGACCTGTGTGATCTCTCCTGATTGGCTGCCAGCACTGGTCGCTGTAGCTACAGACCTGTGTGATCTCACCTGATAGGCTGCCAGCACTGGTCCCTATAGCTACAGACCTGTGTGATCTCTCCTGAGAGGCTGCCAGCACTGGTCTCTTTAGCTACAGACCTGTGTGAGCTCTCCTGATTGGCTGCCAGCACTGGTCGCTGTAGCTACAGACCTGTGTGATCTCTCCTGATAGGCTGCCAGCACTGGTCACTATAGCTACAGACCTGTTTGATCTCTCCTGATAGACTGCCAGCTCTGGTGACTATAGCTACAGACCTGTGTGATCTCTCCTTATAGGCCACCAGCAGTGGTTGCTATAGCTACAGACCAGTAAACACGCCCCTGAATTCAGAGTGAAACCAAAAAGACAGGACTGAGGTGAGAGGAATCAATGTAGTGAGAAAACCCCTTTAAGGTCTTGTCTATTAAACCACAGAAGAGAATGGCCGCCGCCTTATTGGGTGGTATCACAGATAAAATAATGCGATTTCAGAAGAGTCGGGGGTCTGAGATCTCTGCGCTCAAGTCATAGGGTCCGGGGAGTCCTGAGTCCAACAAAAGGAACAAATAAATAAATGTTATAAATTCATCTATTTGCTCTTGGCTGACCCCTGCTTCTGCTCCTCTTCACAGTAACTACCCTGGGAAAGACACAATGCTTTCTCCTGTCACAATATTGAGAAAAATTGAATTGAGGAAGAAAGACCACCAGATGCTTTATTGTCTTAGACGTTTCCACATAATTAGCCGGGAATAAAGCTCCTCGGCACGGTTCCTTTGCATTGAATGAACTTGGATATTGCGACACAGCAGTACGTTTTATGATTCATGCTCTGTTATCCATTGGCTTTTTTTTCGCAAACTGCCAGCTACTTTATCACCGCCGGCCAAGAGCGGGTCCGCAACTTAAAATGCAACAATGCAAAGTTAACTGTGCGTGACAGATGTCCGTGAAATTGTTTAACACACACTCACTGGCACATACATCCACGACACAAAGCCGCCTTTTATTGCCTTCTATTGGCCTCCCGCTAGGAGCCCTATTCCTACTACATTTAAATAAAACTTAAACACCCCGATAAATCAGCGCATTGTTCTCAATATATCAATGCGACATTGTATCGCCTGAATAATAACTGTATCTATGCACATTAGGGAGAGGGGGGGGGGGCACGCCTGGGCTTCTTAGGAGATCTCGACTGGTCAGATTGAGAGATTTGTGTTTGATCGTGTTCATAGTTTCCATATTTTTTTTTACGTTGTTACCCTTTTAATTTCCAGCAATATTTTAGGTATTATTCATCAGCGCATTGTTCCTCAAACATCAATGTAACTTATTAATCACTGCATCTATGCAAATTTGGGAGGGGGCACTTTTTTAAAAAAAAATTTTTTGTTAGGTTTCTTAGTAAATCTTTAGTAGTTAGATTGAGAGATTTGGGTTTGATTGGGTTGATAGTTTCCATTTTTTTTTACGTTGTTACCCTTTTAATTTCCAGCAATATTTTAGGTATTATTCATCAGCGCATTGTTCCTCAAACATCAATGTAACATTGTATCGACTTATTAATCACTGCATCTATGCACATTTGGGAGGGGGCACTTTTTTTTAAAAAAAAAATTTTTTTGTTAGGTTTCTTAGTAAATCTTTACTAGTTAGATTGAGAGATTTGTGTTTGATCGTGTTAATAGTTTCCATATTTTTTTTTCGTTGTTACCCTTTTAATTTCCAGCAATATTTTAGGTATTATTCATCAGCGCATTGTTCCTCAAACATCAATGTAACTTATTAATCACTGCATCTATGCACATTTGGGAGGGGGCACTTTTTTTAAAAAAAAAATTTTGTTAGGTTTCTTAGTAAATCTTTACTAGTTAGATTGAGAGATTTGCATTTGATTGTGTTAATAGTTTCCATATTTTTTACTTTGTTACTATTTTAGTGCATCTTGTTACCCTTTTCATTTCCACAGATGCTTTTATCAGCACATTGTTCTCAATATATCAATGCAACATTGTATCACCTGAATAATAATAACTGTATCTATACACATTAGGAAGAGGGGGAGGGCTTCTAGGTTTCTTGGGAGATCTCTACTGGTCAGATTGAGAGATTTGTGTTTGATGGTGTTAATTGTTTCCATATTTTTTACTCTGTTACTATTGTAGAGCATCTTGTTACCCTTTTAATTTCCACCGATGTTTTCAGGCATTATTCATCAGTGCATTGTTATACAAATATCAATGCAACATTATATCAATCAACTAAAAAGAACTGCATCTATACACATTTGGACATACTTTTTACTTTGTTACTATTTTAGGAGATCTTTAGGCTATGTTCACACGGCTTAAAATGGGACGTATTTCAGTCCGTAATTCAGTCTGTAGTGCGCGAATTTCAGCTGGAATACGTCCCAGTCATTACAGTAATCCACAGTTCTCATAGAGAATTTTGGATTATGTCTCCTCTCCCTGGTCGGCGAATCCGCCGAGGGGGGAGATAAGTGACATGTGAATTACCAACGGCGTATACGCGCCGCTAGTAATGATAGTCTATGGGCCGGCGAGGTGCCAGCCCCCTGCTCCGGCCACTGCTCCCGCCCCGCAAATAAGCCGTGTGAACATAGCCTTACTGGTTAGATTGAGAGATTTGCATTTGATCATGTTAATAGTTTCCATATTTATTACTTTGTTACTGTTTTAGAGCATCTTATTACCCTTTTAATTTACATTGATGTTTTTAGGTATTATTCATCATATCATTGTTCTACAAATATCAGTGCAATATTGTATCACCTGACTAATAATAACTGTATCTATGCACATTAGGGAGGGGGGGGGGCACGCCTAGGTTTCTTAGGAGATCTCTACTGGTCAGATTAAGAGATTTGTGTTTGATTGTGTTAATAGTTTTTATATTTCTTACTTTGTTACTATTTTAGTTCATCTTGTTACCTTTTTAATTTCCAAATATTTTTAGGTATTATTCATCAGCTCCTTGTTCTCCAAATATCAGTGCAACATTGTATCGACTGACTAATAATAACTGTATCTATACACATGGGGGGCACGCCTTGGCTTCTTAGGACATCTTTGCTGGCGAGATTGACAAATTTGCATTTCATCGTGTTAATAGTTTCCTTATTTTTTTTACTTTGTTACTATTTTAGTGCATCTTGTTACCCTTTTAATTTCCAATTGTTTTTAGGTGTTATTCATCAGATCATTGTTCTCCAAATATCAATGCAACATTGTATCAACTGACTAATAATGACTGTATCTCTGCACATTAGGGAGAGAAGGGTGGGCTCTCCAAGGTTTCTTAGGTTTCTTAGGAGATCTCTACTGGTCAGATTGAGAGATTTGTGTCTGATCTTGTTAATAGTTTCAATATTTTTTACTCTGTTACTATTTTATAGCATCTTGTTACCCATTTAATTTCCACTGATGTTTTTAGGTATTATTTATCAGCTCATTTTACTCCAAATATCAATGCAACATTGTATCAACTGAATAATAACTGTATCTATGCACATTTGGGAGAGGGAGGGGCACGCCTAGGTTTTTTAGGAGATCTTTACTGGTCAGATTGAGAGATTTTAGTTTGATCGTGTTAATAGTTTATATATATTTTTGTTACTTTGTTACTATTTTAGTGCATCTTGCTGCCCTTCTAATTTGCACAGATGTTTTTAGGTATTATTCATCAGTGCATTGTTCTCCAAATATCAACGCGACATTGTATCACCTGAATAATAATAGCTGTATCTATGCACATTTGGGAGGGAGGGGGCACTTTTCTTTTACTTTTTTTTCTTTCTCACAAGTTTCTTAGTAAATCTTTACTGGTCAGATTGAGAGATTTGTGTTTGATAACGTAAATAGTTTCCATATTTATTACTTTGTTACTATTTTAAAGCATCTTGTTACCCTTTTAATTTCCACTGATGTTTTTAGGTATTATTCATCAGATCATTGTTTTTAAAATACATGAACTTGTATCACCTGAAAAAAAAACTGGATCTATACAAGGGAGGGGGGTTTTTTTTTTACCTTCTTGTGTTTTTTTGGGAGAAATTTTTACTGGTCAGATTGAGAGATTTGTGTTTGATCATGTTAACATTTTATAAATTTTTTAGTTTGTTACTATTTTAGCGCATACTGCTATAAATTATATCTATAACATCATGAGGAGCCTGTACGCTCACACCAGCAGCATGAAGATATCATCGTAATGCCACTGACTTCAACTTTAGACAAGGAAACAGCCTATTGAATTAGTAGCCAGAGAGGAATGAGGAACAGAAGACTTAGGAACAGAAGGAAATGGGAAAATTTCTTTAAAAGATTTTTCTCATCTCACACCTTAATGGGATATCAATAAGATATGTGAAAATTTGGGGATAAGGGGGGTCCCCCCTCTGGGACCAACACCTACATCATGAATGGGCCCCCAAATGTCTAAATCCCTAATGGAAATCCCCGTCAAAATTAAAAAGCTCCCTTCTGTTCCGGGGGATTCCCAGTATAGGGAGCACTGTGTTCTCCTTTCTGTTCTATGGGATTTCCCATAAAGGGGGAGGCTGTTTTTTTCTCCTTTCTGTTTCAAAGGGATTTCCCGTACAGGGACACGTTTTCTCCATCTCCTCTATGGTTTTTTCCCCATACAGAGGACACTGTGTTCTCCATTCTTTTTCGTGGGAGTTCCCATAAAGGGATAGCTTGACTCCTTTCTGTTCTAGGGGGTTTCCCAGTACAGGGAGCACTGGTTCTCCTTTTCTTTTTCAGGGGAGTTCCCAGTACAAGGACACGGGTTTTTTCTCCTTTCTGTTCTATGGGATTTCCCATACAAGGGATAGAAAAGTTTTCTCCATTTTTTCAGGGGAGTTCACAGTACGGGGAGCGCTGTTTCTCCATTCTTTTCTAGGGGGAGTTCCCATACGGGGGAGCAACTGTGTTCCCAAAATTTCAATGGGAGTTTTCCCATACAGGGAGCGGTTTCTCCATTCTGTTCTATGGAGTTCCCTACAGGGGAGCGCTGTGTTCTCCATTCTGTTCATGGAATTCCCATTCGGGGGAGCGCTGTTTCCCATTCTCCCAGGGGAGTTCCCGTACAGGGGACGTGTTTTTCTCCTTTCTTTTCTATAGGATTCCAGACGGGGGAGCGCTGTGTTCTCTTTATCTTTCTATAGGTTTTTCCCAGTACGGGGGGAGCGCTGTGTTCTCCATTCTGTCATGGCAGTTCCCGTTCAGGGGAGCGTTTGTGTTCTCCATTCTGTTCTAGGCAGTTCCCATTTTCAGGGGAGCGCTGTTTCCCATTCTCCTCTATGGAAATTCCCAGTACGGGGGAGCGCTGTGTTTTCCATTCTGTTCTATGGCTTTCCCATTCAGGGGAGCGCTGTTTTCTCCATTCTCCCTATGGGAGTTCCCATACAGGGGATCTGTGCCCCCTCCATTCTGTCTATGGGAGCCCAGTACAGGGGGCGCGAAACCAATTCTTTTCTATGCGAATCCCAGTACAAGCCTTATTCTTCATTCGTTCTAGGGATTTCCCGTGCAGGGGGAGCGCTGTTTTTCCCATTCTCCTCTTGGGAGTTCCCGTACGGGGGGAGCGCTGTTTTCTCCTTCTGTTCATGGATTCCTAGTACAGGGAGCGCTAAAATTCTTCATTCTTTTATGGTTTTTCCCATACAGGGGACGCGGGTTCTACTTCCCTTATGGGAGTTCCCGGTAAAGGGGTGCTGTGTTCTTATTCTGTTCTAGGGGAATTCCCATAAAGGGGAGGTGTTTCCTTCCCTCTATGGGGGGTTCCCAGTAAGGGGGGAAACCTGTTTTTCTCCATTCCCTCATGGGAGTTTCCATAAGGGGAGGTGTTTTTCCCCATTTGTTCTTGGGGTTTCCCAGTCAGGGGACCTGTATTTTAAATTCTTTTATGCAGATCCCAGTACAGGGAGCGCTGAAATCTTCTTCTGTTCTATGGTTTTTCCCATCAGGGAGCGTTTTGTTCTCCATTCTGTTCTATGGAGTTCCCATACAGGGGAGCGCGGGTTTCTCCATTCTGTTCTATGGGATTTTCCTATACGGGGGAGCGCTGTATTCTTCATTCTTTTCTATGGGAGTTCCCATAAAGGGGAGCGCTGTGTTCCCATTCTCCTTATGGATTCCCAGTACGGGGGAGCGCTGGTTTCCCCATTCTTTTCTATGGGAGTTCCCAGTACAGGGACGCTTGTTTCTCCATTCCCCTCTATGGGATTTTTCCCCAGTACAGGGGACGCTTTTTCCCCATTCTCCCTTTTAAGGGGAGTTCCCATTCAGGGGAGCGCTGTGTTCCCCATTCTTTTTCAGGGAGTTCCCGTCAGGGGTGGTTTTCTCCATTCTTTTCTAGGAGTTCCCCAGTACAGGGACGCTGTTTTCTCCATTCTGTTCTAGGGGAGTTCCCAGCACGGGGAGCGCTGTGTTTCCATTCTTTTTTAGGGGAGTTCCCTGTACGGGCGAGCGCGTTTCTCCATTCTCCTCTATGGAGTTCCCAATCAGGGGAAGCGCTGTGTTCTATGTTCTTTTCTATGGGTTTTCCAGTACAGGGGAGCGCTTGTTCCTCTTCTGTTTAGGGGAGTTCCCACACGGAAGCATTGGTTCTCCATTCTGTTCTATGAGAGCTCCCCCAGTACAGGGGACGCTGTTTTTCTCCTTTCCCCTTTTCATGGGATTTCCCAGTACAGGAGAGCGCTGTGTTCTCCATTCTGTTCAGGAATTCCCATAAAAAGGGGAGCGCTGTGTTCTCCTTCCCTCATGGGATTTCCCAAATACAGGAAGATTTGTTTTCCCATTCTGTTCTATTGGAGTTCCCAGCACAGGAGAGCGGTGTATTCGGCCATACTCAGAACTCCCATAGAACAGAATGAGGAGTTGTGCGCATGCACAACCTACTTTCCAATCTGGACAAAGCCATTTGTGTGCCTGTTCCCAAATTAAATGTTGGTCCCAGAGTTGGAACCCGCACCTGTCACTCACTGGTAGCATATCTTATCACTATTGCATCAATATGTGGGATGAGAACACCCTTTTAAATGCTGGGATAGGACAGATTCATTTTATTTCAATTAGCAAATCAGTAAGTTACAGAAACCTGAGATCTTTCTCTTTTGTGAGTTTTTGTAGCTCTCAATCCCCCCTGCGTCACCGTTCTGTGCAGCCGAGTCTTTCTCTAATTCAAAGAAATATCAAAAACAAGTTGGCCCCAGTTTCTGAATTTCTAGAAAACTCAATGGACATTGTTACTTATTACTCTGACTTCTGTATATGCAAATGAGAGGAAAATACATTATTCAAACAGTGAAATCTGAAACATTTGAAGCTTTTCTTTATAATTCATTAAATGAATTCATGGAAACAGTAACATAGATGGGAAATAATCCGGTAATCTCTTCCATTAGAAATTCCCGAAAATTATATTTGGATTGTAGCTTCTGAGAGGATGCACTAGTATTCAGGCTCAGACTGGTCAACAGGGGAGCAGGGGGAATCCCTAGTGGGCCTCCAAGCATGGTGAACCTCTGGGCATGTCAGGCCCGAGGCTGATTTTTGGCCCCAAGTATCTTCTCCACTGGTGGCCCCAAGAATCAACTCCACTGGTGGCCCCAAAGAAAAACAACACAGGTGGGCCCCCAAGAATCAACTCCACTGGTGGCCCCCAAGAATCATCTCCACTGGTGGGCACCAAGAATCAGCTCCATTGGTGGGCACCAAGAATCAGCTCCATTGGTGGACACCAAGAATCATCTCCACTGGTGATCCTGAGAATAAAAACCCCCTGCTGGACTCCAAAATAATCCACTGGGGGGCCCCAAAATAAATTCCCCTGGGGGCCCCCAAAATCAAACCCAAAGGGGCCCCAAAATCATCTCCACTGGTGGCCCCCAAAATCACCTCCACTGGGGGGGCCCAAGAATCAACCCACTGGTGGGCCCAAAACAACCCACTGGGGTTTTCAAAACATCTCCACTTTAGCCCCCAAGGGGTCAACTCCACTGGTGGGCCCAAGAATCAGTCCACTGGTGGGCCCCCAAGAACAGCTCCACTGGGAACCCCCAAAATCATCTACACTGATGGGGGTTTAGAATTAACCCACTGGTGGTTTTCAACACAACCCCCCCTGGGGGCTCAGAATCAACTTTTACTGGGGGCCCCAAGAATCAACTCCACTGGTGGCCCGAAGAATCCTCTCCACTGGTGGGCCCTAAGAATCATCTCCACTGGTGGCCCCAAGAATCATCTCTACTGGTGGACCCCAATAATCACCTCCACTGGTGGGCCCAAAGAATCAATTTCCCCTGGGGGGGCCCAGGGAACAGCCCCGTGGGCCCCAAGAATCAACTCCACTGGTGGCCCCAAGAATCAACTCGGGGTGGTGGGGCCCAAAAAGCATCTCCATTGTGGGCCATAAGAATCATCTCTACTGGTTGGCCCCAAGAATCCTCTCCACTGGTGGGTCCCAAGAATCAGCTGGTGGGCCACAAAAAGCATCTCCATTGGTGGGCCCAGAGAATCATCTCTACTGTTGCCCCAAAATCCCTCCACTGGGGGCCCAAAGAATCAAATCCACTGGTGGGCCCCGGGGAAACAATCCACGGGGGGCCCCCCAAAAACAATTTCACGGGGGGGGCTCAAGAATCATCTCCACTATGGCCCCAAGAATCAACTTTCACGGGGGCTCCAAGAATCAACTCCCTGGGGGCCCCAAAAATCAAATCCACTGGGGCCCCCAAAATCAACGAGCTGGTGGACCACAAGAACTATCTCTACTGGTGGGCACCAAGAATCATCCCACTAGGGGCCCCCAAAAATCATCTCCACTGGTGGACCCCCCAAAACACCTCCACTGGGGGGCCCAAAGAACAACTCCCACTGGGGGGGGCCCAGAAATCACTCCCCTGGTGGCCCCAAAATCAACACAGTGGGGGCCACAAAATCATCTCCCTTTGGGGGGCCCTAAGAAACATCTTTACTGCTTGGGGCCCCAAGAATCAACTCCATGGGGGCCCCCCGTAAAACAACTCCCTGGTGGGCCCCAAAATCAACTCCACGGGGGGCCCCCCAAAAATCATCTCCCCTGGGGGCCCCAAAATCAACTCCACGGTGCCCAAAAAAACAACTCCACTGGTCCACAAGAATCAACTGAGCTGGGGCCACAAGAATCATCTCCACGGTGCCCAAAGGATAAAATCCACTAGTGGGCCCCAAAAATCACTCCACTGATGGGCCCCAGAATCAACTCCACGATGGGGCCCCAAGATCAGCTCCCTGATGGGCCCCCCCCCCCCCGAATCAACTCCACGAGGGCCCCAAAAAAACAAATCCACTGTGGGCCCCCCAAAAATTTAACTCAAAAGGTGCTCCCCAAGAATCAACTCCACTGGTGGGCCCCAAAAATCAACTCCACTGGTGGGCTCCAAGAATGAACTCTACCGTGTCGATCCAGAAGAGGACAAAACCCCCTTTGAGAAGGATGCCAATTGCCTCCATACAAGAGGAAAAATTCCTTCCCGACCCCAAATCCGGAATCTACATAACACACACTGGTTTGCAGGGGTGAACCTGGCATTTAGAGGCATTATAGTAAAAAAAGGACAAGGGCCCAGACCGCTAAGGATGGTAAAATGAAATAAGAGTATACAGAGCAAAACTTAAAGGGGTTGTCCCACCATGCTGCTTCACAGAGCCACAGCCAGCTTCAGGCTCACATTTCCTCACTCTTGCTTCTTATTGCAGTGACAGGACTGCAGGAGATGTAATCTATACAGCAGAGAGTTACAGAGCTCAATGTAAACAATCAAAAGTAATTATTTAATCTCCTTTGTTTGTTAGAGAGAACACACTCTGCCCTGGTGATGTCACTTCCTGCTTTCTGTGCCATCGGGAAGGGAGAGCAGGTCGGTAACCAGAGAAACCTGTGTGCACTCAGAGCGGGTAAAATATTCTGAACAAGGTGATATCAAAAGAGCAATGTATTTGGAAAAGCTCTTCTTGTTGAAAGCTAATCTTTGTAGTGAGACAACTCCTTTAAAGATATCAATATAGAGCTATATATCAGAGAGCCCATATAGTAGTAGAAGGTAGCAGTACCCCCAACAGTACTGCCCTATTGGCACCCCTGGGTGTAACTATATCAGCTTCAATGGGGCAGAAAACTTGAGGGGGCCCACTCCAGTGTAAGAACATAGTATCTACTATGTTCTTACACTGGAGTGGGCCCCCTCAAGTTTTCTGCCCCATTGAAGCTGATATAGTTACACCCACGGGTGCCAATAGGGCAGTACTCCTGTCAGGGGTCATATTAAAAAAGGAGCCCACTGATATGTTAAAAAATGGGAACTTGTAATAGGTGGGGGCCCTATTTGATTTAGCTGTTTGGGGCACTGAAACAGATAATAGATGACTGATGGCAGCCCTGGTTACACCCATGCTGGCTTGGAAGACATTGGTGATAACCTGATGATCCTTGAGACAATAACCTCAAGCAAATAGAACAGAAGGGTAAATTTGGGACTATATATTGGTTATCTAGGTATCAATATAGAGCCCACCTAGTAGTAGTAGGTAGCAGAAGACCTCCAATATCTACAATATGGTGCTATGTTCTTACACTGGAGTGGGCCCCCTCAAGTTTTGGGCTGGTTTGCTGTCTTGGAAGAAATTGGGGATAACCTGATGATCCTTGAGATAATAACCCCAAGCCAATAGAACAGAAATATAAATTTGGGGACCAAACCTCCCATTATAATAAACTCATCGGCAATGAGGATTGACTATATTTTGGTTATCTAGGTATCAATATAGAGCCCACCTAGTAGTGGTAGGTATTGAAGAATATCTACAATATGGTACTACACTGAAGTGGGCACCCTCAAGTTTTGGGCCCCATTGAAGCTGATTTAGTTACACCCATGTTGACTTGGAAGACATTGGTGACAACCTCGATGAGCCTTGAGAAAATAACCCCAAACAAATTGACTATATATTGGATATCTACATAGAGCCCACCTAATAGTAGTAGGTAGCAGAAGACCACCAATATCTACAATATGGTACTACACTGGAGTGAGCCCCCTCAAGCTTTGGGCTGGTTTGGAAGATATTGGTGACAACCTCGATGAGCCTTGAGAAAATAACCCCAAGAAAATAGAACAGAAGGGTAAATTTGGGGACCAAACCATCTGCAATGGGGATTGACTATATATTGGTTCTTATCTAGATATCAATATAGAGCACAGCTAGTAGTGGTTGGTAGCAGAAGACCCCCATTATCTACAATATGGTACTATGTTCTTACACTGGAGTGGGCCTCCTCAAGTTTTGGGTTGTTTTGGAAGACATTGGTGACAACCTAGATGAGCCTTGAGAAAATAACCCCAATCAAATAGAACAGAAGGGTAAATTTGGGGACCAGACCTCCCATTATAAAAACTCATTTTGCAATGGGGATTGACTATATATGGGTTTCTAGGTCATCAATATAGAGGCACCATGTGAGATCAGTGGTAGGTAGCAGAAGGACCCTGCATATTACAATATGGTACTATGTTAGTTATAATGGAGTGGGCGCACCCTCAAGTTTTGGGCCCATGTTGAAGTCTGTTTCTGGTTTACACATGTGACTTGGAAGACATTTGGTGAGACCTCGATGGAGCGTGAGAAAACTAACCCAACCAAATTTGAATATAGATGGGATATATACATAGAGCGACACCTATAGTAGTAGGTAGCAGAAGACCACCAATATCTACAATATGGTACTATGTTCTTACACTGGAGTGGACCTCCTCAAGTTTTGGGCTGGTTTGAAAGATGTTGGTGACATCTTTGATGAGCCTGGAGAAATTAACCCCAAGCAAATAGAACAGAAGGGTATATTTGGGGACCTGCCTTTATAATAAACTCATCTGCAATGGGGATGGACTATATATTGGTTATCTCGGTGGTGACGAAGTCTTACGGAACTGTGGGCTAAGTGACTGACAAATTGTTGATCGCTGTCTCTTTTTTTGTGTTTATTAGAGGAAGGAAAAAAGCTAATGACTTCTTGTAAAAATGTTGACTGCTCAATGTCCGAGGATAAAGCCCCTCAGCAGGGGGCCAATTAAACCCTACAGAGGGGTGGTCTGACTGTCTGTCCGTTGCATTGCACGGTTAGGTAGGGCTGTTTCTATGGGTTTGTGGCGTCCCTGCAGCTGTACGTGGGTGTGGCCATGCCAACATTTTGGTGGTTGTCCTATTCCCACCCCTTTGTAATAGACCCTGGCCCGAGCTACTTTATTACATCTGCACATGTCGTCGTGAAGTCACAAAACATGGAGCCATACATGCCATGAAATTGGCAACAATAGCCTAAAGCAAATGACGGAACTCAATCCTCGCTGTCAGGATGTGGTAGCTAATTTGGCTGATTGGATATGGATGGCACAGATGCCAGCAAGGGATTTGATGCAAGTGACTGAAAAGACATAACCCCCCCTCCCTCCCAAAAAGGCCCTCATCATGAACCAAAAGGGGGAGGAAAGGAGAGGTGAAACCAATGAATAAATCAGACCGTAAGGACCCGGAGAATAAAAGGAAATGCTAAAGAGAACTTTTATGAGGCAGAAGAGGGCCGTCCAGTCTGTAATGGCTCTACCTCCTCGGCTTGAGGAACATTTTCACAGACAATAACTTCTTAACAGATGGGAGCCTCGGTTAAAACAGAAAAAAACAAAACAAAAACCCTGCTCTCCACTTTTGTGCCCCCTGTTTGTTTAGTCTGCTCACAACCAGGTGAGGTGCAGAACGGTATGAATCGACGGGGGGTGGGACCGTGATAGGGTTTTTTGTTTTAAAACGTTTGGCAGGGATAGTGCTGAGTAGAATTTTTAGTAAAATCACAGATGAGATGGGAGAAAAGTCTTCAAAAACTGGTGCTTCATAATCCCTAAGCTGACAGGCCTTGTGTCAGTATGATGCGGGCTATGGGGGCAGCCATGTACAGTAGAAGAGCGAACCATGAAAATTGGAAGAGCTGTATCTGCAGCCTGGAAATGTAGAGAAATAATTAATCCCAAAAAGTTTTATAGCCATGGAGAGGCTAGGACTGGCCCACAGGGAATTAGGGGGAAAGCCCTTGGTGGGCACCTTTGAAGATGAAAGACACAGAAAAAGAGGCAGAAAGAAGAGAAAGAGCACAAGAGTCATGAACAGTAGCCGTAGAATCACTCCATGTTGGAAACTCAAGATTCAACTCCATGGTCGACGCCCTAAAGAATCTAACTCCATTGGTGACCCTAAGAATCAAATCCATTGTGTCGGACACAAAGAATTTTCTCAACAACATGGAAGTGAGAAGACATAGACGCACACCTTACACTAACAGGAGGTTCTTAGTATACTTTTTGCGCTTAAACGTGATAGCCCACTTGCACTGTCCGCGAGCACTAGGTTTGACCTCTTTCTATGTGGGTCCACTTCGCTAAATGGGGGTGTAAGCTGAAATTGTGCTGCATATAATGTATACTAAGAATCTCTGTTAGTTTTTTATTAGTTTTGCTGAGAAGCATTAGGTTATAAAGTTATAGGTAAGGATGTGCGGTCTATGTTTCTCTCTTCCATGTTTTGTATACATGTAGGTTCTTTTCTTTCGCAGCACATGCGACCAGATCCTCAACATTGGCCCAGGTGTTTTTAATTTGCCGAAGTTAGTCTGTTAATAAGGGTTAAAGCCTGTTTTTGCAGTGATGTATGCAGGGTAGCCTGGAGAGAAGGTGAGCAGTGTTACCTATTCCTTTTTTGTGGTGGAGGAGATGTTGGTGGCGGCCATTGCTGCTGATGATACTGTTGTGGGTGGGGGTTTTAGTGCGGTCCAGTGCCGGGGGGCTAGGGTTCGCAGCACTTGTGCTGTTGGGCCACTGGCAGTGCCCTCATCAGTGTGGTTTTTGCTGCGGTGGTGGCACCAGATGCAGCGATACCCCGATTTAGCGTAGGCGACCCGCCACTTAATAGGAGGTTTTTGTCCGCGATAGCGTGACGTGGCAAGTGGGCCTTATACGTTTTGCGCTAAAAGTATATTAGATCCTTGGAGTTCGTTTTTATATAGTTTTTGCTGAGAGCATTTAGATAAAAGTATAGTGTAAGGATGTGCTGGTCTTATGTTTCTTCTGTTCCATGTTAGTAGATAAGAATTATCTCACACGGCTGGGCTCCCCAAGATTCTCACTGTCTCCATGGTGCCAAGAATAATCTCCACTGGTGGCCCCTATTTCAGTCTACGCTGATTGGTAGACCCTAGGAATGAACTCCACAGGTGGGCCCAAGAATCTATATCCACGTGGGGTCCCAAGAATATCTCATGCGTGGTCCCAAGAATGCAACTTTCCGTCTGGTGGCACTCAATGAATAATCTCCATGGTGGGCCCCAAGTATTAGAACAACTCCACTGGTGGGCCCCAAAGGAATCAGCTCACATGGTGGGCCCATAGATTCAACGCTGCACTAAGTGACCCTTAGAATCATCTCTCACTTGTGGGCTCCCAAAAAATCATACTTCTTGGTTAGCACATTAAATTACTACATGGTGGGGCCAGAATCAATTCCACTTATGGGTCCTAGAATTTGAATCCACTTGGTGGCTTAAAGTCACCTCCATGGTTGGATGCCAAGAATCAACTGCCATACTGTGGGGTCCACAAGTATCAACTCCAAGAGTGGTTGGCCCCAAGTATCAACTTCCACTGGTTGGACCCATAGAATCAACTCCATGGTGGGCCCCAAGAATCAATCTCACACTGGTGGGCCCAGGAATCAATACTTATACTAGAGGGGCCCCCAAGAAGTTAACTGCCATGGTCGGGCCCCAAGAATTAACTTGCATGAGTGGCCCCAAGAATATCTAAACTGCGTGGTTGCTCCTATGAATCATATCTACTGGTGGGGCGCCTAAGAATCTGCTCACTGGTGGCCTCATAGAATCACTCACTGGTTGGGCACACTTAGAAACAACCTACATTGGTTGGCCCCAAGAATCAAACTCCAGCTTGTGGACCCAAGATCATCAACTCCACTTGGTGAGCCCCAATAATCATATCCACTAGTGGACCCCAAGTATCATCTCCACTGGTGGCCCCAAACAATCATCTTCATGTTGTGGGACCAAGAATCAACTCCATGGTGGAGCCCACGGAATCAACTACTATGGGCCCCAGGAAATTCAATACTCCACTAGTGTGGCCCAAGAATCAACTCCACTGTCGTCGGTTCCCATGCATAATCTAAATGTGTGGCCCCAAGTAATCATTCTCACTCGGTGGTGGCCCAAGAATCATACTCCACACTGGGTAGCCCGCAAGAATCTATCTCCACTGGTGGGGTCCTCCAAGAAATCAGCTTCCATGTTGGGCCCATGAATCAACTCCATTGGTGGTCCCAGAAAAACTCCACTGGTGGACCCCGAAGGAACTCAAGATTCAGCATGGTGGGCCAAGAATCACCCGTCCACTGGTGGGCCCCAGAATTGTAACTTCCAAATGGTGGCCCCAAGAATCAACTCCATGGTTTGTGGCGCCAGACATGAACTCCATGGTTGGCCCAAGACTCAACTTCACCTGTGGGCCCCAGGGCCCCCCAGTCAAACACCGGAAATGAGGATCCTCAACCCTTCTTAGCTCCTGCATCTCTGCCAGCAGCAGTGTACTCCAAACTGAGATCAAATAGGAAGTACCCTTGAAGACCACAGGATACAGTGAGTTAACCAAATCTCAAAGTTGGCCAGCGACTTCATCCAAGTCTTTCATTTTGGGGGGGGGTCCCTGTAGATTCGAGTTCGACACTCCTGTTGTAAACTTTATGACAAGGGGCTCGTACCCAAAAATAATTCCTCTAGTGGAGGAGAAGGAGCGCTAGCCTCACTGAGAAGCTTGTGCTCCCATGTGTTCCATGTAAGATACAGGTCATTCTAGATTATATAAGACATATATATATATAACTTTGTTTTTTTTTTCTAGATACAAAGAGACGGAACAGAACAACATGAAGCATAATCTGCACCGCGACACTTTAAGTTTTGGACACATTTATTTGTGAGTATTTATTGAGCGCCTCCTCCTCGATCCCTGAATCAAAAGTTTGGAAGAATTATGGCCCCTTTCGTGCCGAGCCCCCATCTCTTACAGTTACAAATGACATAATCTAAAGATCTTATCGCCGCCGCTTCATTTCTCTGACTTTATTGCCTTTCATTCCTGAGAATAATTTACAGCTTGACCGTTTTGACATTTTAAATTTATGAGGGTGGGCCTTATAATTCTTGTGCAGAAATAGATAATGATATTGAAATAAGCTGTTTTCCCGCAGCGCTGCCGGGACTCATTATTATGCGCACTACAGTAAAATCACTATTTGGTGGCGAAACGCAACTTTTATCGGCTTTTGTTCTCGATGACAACGCGGCCCCCGGTGCATAAACAGATGCACGTAGACCTATCGTCCAAAATGGGGCTGACAGCGTAGAATCCATTGTCTATAGACGTAGAGAAGATGATGGGAGCTGAGCAAGATGAATGAAGGAGTGAATGAAGGAAGCGGAGCTCTGGATTTCCACCCATGAACATTCCCTGTATGTCAAGGGCTTGATGGTGGGGGGGCCATCCCGAGGATTGTGGCAGACGGCGTGTGATACAAAATGTTACATATTATTACTTTTGTCACTAAGAAGTTTATTGAATTGGATACATAAATTCTCCTATGTCTTGCCTTAGTTTTCATTCATCTTCTTGTGCTGTTTTCCATGTTATCTGTAATTTTCCAGAGCCATGTATAGCCTCCCTTCCCTACAGCCAAGCAGTAGCTGCTTCCCTTTACTCTGTGAAACTAAAAGTCCCAGTGTCCTTTGCTGTGCTTTGTTACCTCCTTTCCCTACAGCTAAGCAGCAGCATTTTTAGTTTGAAAGCTGCTTCCCTTTGCTCTGTGAAACTGACAGTCCCAGTGATGCCTAGATGCTTTGCAATTATGTGACCTCCTTTACCTACAGCCAAGCTCTGTCGATCAGCGATTTCGGTTTGGAAAAGCTTGTTCCTTTGTCATGTAAATTTAGAAGTCCCAGGTCGTTATTGTGTATGTGAAATTGACCTCTTTCATTCAGCCCAAGCTGTAGCATTTCCAGTTGCCAAAGCTGCTTCCCTTTGCTCTGTGAAACTAAAAGTCCCAGGATCCTTTGCTTTGATGTATGTGACCTCCCTTCCTTACAGCCAAGCAGCAGTATTGCAGATTTGAAAGCTTTTTCCCTTTGCCATGTAAATCTACATGTCCCAGGATCATTTGCTGTGCTTCATGTTGCCTCCCTTCCCTACAGCTAAGCAGAAGCTCTATTTCACCTTTTTGAAAGCTCTTTCCCTTTGTTAATGATAAATCTTCAAGTCCCAGAGATACTTTGTCTGTATGAGCCCTTCCTCGTCCTACTGCCTCTGCAGCAGCATTTCACACGTTTGAAAGATTATTTCCTTTGCCATGTGTAAATCTGTACAATTGTCCAGGATCCTTTGACTTTTTGATGTATGTGACCTCTATTCCTTTACAGCGCAAGCAGCAGCATTTTACAGCTTGAAAAGCTTTTTCCCTTTGCCATGTAAATCTTTAATGTCCGACCGGATCTATTTGCGCTGTGCTGTCATGTATGCGACTCCCTTTCCTACAGCCAAGCAGCAGTATTTCCAGTTTGAGAGCTGCTTCCCTGTGCTCTGTGAACCTAAATTCCCAGGATCCGTTGCTTTGATGTATGTGACCTCCCTTCCCTACAGCCAGGGCAAAAATAGGCTCAGCATTTCTGGTTAGGAAAGCTTTTTCCTGTGCCATGTTGTATCGTTACAGTACTGGATTCTCTGGCTATTGAATGTATGTGACCTCCCTTCCTTACAGCAAGCGCAGCATTTCAGGTTGTAAGGGCTTTTTTTTCCCTCCTTTGGCCCTTGTAAATTATTTTTATAGTCCTAGTCGCTACTTTGCTGTGCTTTATGTTTCCTCCCTTCCCTACAGCCAAGCAGTAGCATTTTCAGTTTCAAAGCTGCTTCCCTGTGATCTGTGAAACTAAAAGTCCCAGGATCCTTTTTGCTTGATGTGGATGGTGACCTCCCGTTCGATAAAGCCAGAGTGCAGTATTGCTGGTTTGAAAGCTTTATCCTTTTGTCATGTAAATCTACAAGTCCCAGGATCCTTTGCTGTGCTTTATGTTGCCTCCCTTCTCTACAACCAAGCAACAGCATTTAGAGTTTGAAAGCTGCTTTCCTTTGCTCTGTGAAACTAAAAGTCCCAGGATCTTTGTTTGATGACGTGAACAGCAGTTACTTAGAAAAGGACGCAGCAGATATTGCGATTGAAGTTTTTCTTTGCCATGTAAATCTACAAGTCCCAATGTCCTTTGCTGTATGTGACCTCCCTTCCTTACAGCTAAGCAGCAGCATTTCCGGTTTGAAAGCTTTTTTCCCTTTGTCATGTAAATCTTCAAGTCCGAGGATCCTTTGCTGTGCTTTGATGTATGTGACCTCCCTTCCTTAATCGTGCAGCAGCCATTCTTTGGTTTGTAGTCTGTTTCTTTTTGCCTGAGAAATGTAAAGTCCCAGGATCCTTTGCTTTGCTGTATGTCGCCTCCCTTCCCTACAGCTAAGCAACAGCATTTTTGGTTTGAAATCTGCTTCCTTTTGCCCTGTGAAACTACAAGTCCCAGGATCCTCTGCTGTACTGTATTACTGTTTGCAGCCTCTTTTCCCTACAGCCAGGCAGCAGCGGTTACAGTTTGAAGACTGTTTCCCTTCTTTGCTGCTTCGTGTCTATCTTCCTCCCTCAGAATAAGTTTCCTGGCCTCCATTTGCTCAATACTTGCATATGGTCACTGTCTCTTTAGAACTACTTTAACACTTTGGACTTTACATGAATACAACTTATCTATTCATTGTTTGGAACTAACTAGAAGTGTTGGGCACAGTCTGTATGCAGCTTCTGCACAGTGTTCTAGCTTCTCGTCTCTTTGCTGCTGATAGCCTAATAGGGCAAGAGGCCAGGACAGACAGTAAGGAGGCTGTAGAGAGAACACAGGGCGGGTGGAAGCAAGAGTCATCTATTGTTCAGAAAAACACCGGGGCTTGAATGGCTGCTAAACTGGGGCAGGACTTACTATAAGCATATGCCACAGTCTGTATGCAGCTTCTGCACACTGTTCTAGCTTCTCGTCTCTTTGCTGCTGATAGCTAATAAGGGCATTGAGGTAGGACAGAACAGTAAAGGAGTTAGAGGAAGAAGATAGGGGTCCTGAGTGGTGAAGAGTATCTATTTTCAGACACTGGGGGGGCTTTGCATTCTTGAGCTGGGCAGGACTTTTTTAAGATTATGTCCACAGTCTGCAGCTTCTGCACAGTGTTCTAGCTCCTCATCTCTTTGCTGCTGATAGTCTATTAGAGCATGATGCCAGTAGATGTGTAGAGGGAGACAGACAAGGGGCTAGTGGAGGAGAGACATCTATTTTCGGAACCTTGGGGCTGGCACTCTGAGCTTGGGTGGGTCTAATTGTCCAAGCTCCTCATCTCTTTGATGCTGATAGTCTAATAGAGCATAATGGCAGTAGAGGAGTAGAGGGAGACAGACAAGGGGCTAGTGGAGAAGAGTCCTCTATTTTCAGGCACTCAGGGGCTGGCACTTTGAGCTGGGGTGGAACTAACTTAAAGTACACCACAGTCTGTATGCAGCTTCTGCACAGTGTTTTAGCTTATCACACCTTAGCTGTTAATAGCCTGATAGAGCATGATGCCAGGGCAGAAAGTAAGTGTGTAGACAGAAGCACCCAGGCTGCTGGAGAAGGAGTGCAACCTATTTTAAGACACTCAGGGGCTGGCACTCTGAGCTGGGGCGGAACTACTATAAGCATATGCCACAGTCTGCAGCTTCTGCACAGTGTTCTAGTTCCTCATCTCTTTGCTGCTGATAGCCTATTAGCATATGATGTCAGTAGATGAGTAGGGGGAGACAGACATGGGGCTAGTGGAGAAGAGTCATCGATTCTAGGACACTCAGGGGCTGGCACTCTGAGCTGGGGCAGGACTTACTATAAGTATATGCCACAGTCTGTATGAAGCTTCTGCACAGTGTTCTAGCTCCCCACTTCTTAGCTGCTGATAGTGTAATAGAGCATGATGCCAGTAGAGGAGTAGAGGAAGACAGAAAAGGGTCTAGTGGAGAAGAGTCATCTATTTTCAGACACTCAGGGGCTGGCACTCTGTTCTAGGGCAGGACTTACTATAAGTATATGCCACAGTCTGTATGCAGCTTCTGCACAGTGTCCAAGCTCCCCATTTCTTAGCTGCTGATAGTCTAATAGAGCATGAAAATAAGTGTGTAGACAGAAGCACACAGGCTGCTGGAGAAAGAGTGCCATCTATTTTAAGACACTCAAGGGCTGGCACCCTGAGCTGGGGCAGGACTTACTATAAGCATATACCACAGTCTGTATGCAGCTTCTGCACACTGTTCTAGCTCCTCGTCTCTTTGCTGATAGCCTAATAGGGCAAGAGGCCAGGACAGACAGTAGAGGAGTAGAGAGACACACAGGGACCAGTGGAGAAGAGTCATCTATTTTCAGAAACTCGGGGCTGATGCTCTAAACTGGGGCAGGACTTACTATAAGCATATGCCACAGTCTGTATGCAGCTTCTGCACAGTGTTGCCTTATAGAGCATGATGCCAGGGCAGAAAGCAAGTGTCGACAGATGCACACAGGCTGGTGGAGAAGGAACGTCATCTATATTAAGACCCTCAGGGGCTGGCACTCTGAGCTAGGGCGGAACTAACTGAAGTATATGTCACAGTCTGTATGCAGCTTCTGCACACTGTTCTAGCTCCTCACGTCCTAGCTGCTAATACTCTAATAGAGCAAGATGCCAGTAGATGAGTCGAGGGAGACAGACAAGGGTCTAGTTGAGAAGAGTCATCTATTCTAGGACACTCGGGGGCTGGCACTCTGAGCTGGGACGGGACTAACTGGAAGTATATGCCACAGTCTGTATGCAGCTTCTGCACAGTGTTCTAGCTCCCCACTTCCTAGCTGCTGATACTGTAATAGAGCATGTTGTCAGTAGAGGAGTAGAGGGAGATACCCAAGGGCTAGTGGAGAAGAGTCATCTATTTTAAGACACTCAGGGGCTGGCACTCTGAGCTGGGGCAGGACTTACTATAAGCATATTGTAACGGACTTGGTAGGGGATCCGCTGGACCATGGCAAGCGATGGTGTAAGCCACGCCAGGGACCGAAATCTAAGTAGGTCCCGGTATTCACCAGAGCCCGCCGCAAAGCGGGATGGACTTGCTGCGGCGGGAGTCTACCAGGTCGCTAACCCTGACGTGACTTGCTTGCGGTGGCAGCCGAGGGTGAGCGTGGTACAGAATCGCGAGACGTAGGCGTAGTCGGGGACAGGCGGCAAGGTCGGGGCAGGCGGCAAAGGTTCAGAGTCGATAAACGTAGGCGGAGGTCAGAAAACACTGTAAGACAGTAGATACACAGGAACGCTTTCTCTAGGGCATGGAGAACAAAGATTTCCAGAGGGAAGTGAGTGGAACCAAAATATATAGAGTCAGCGCCAGGCAATTAACC
The DNA here is from genome assembly GCA_025379985.1 of Phyllomedusa bahiana. Taxonomy (NCBI): domain Eukaryota; kingdom Metazoa; phylum Chordata; class Amphibia; order Anura; family Hylidae; genus Phyllomedusa; species Phyllomedusa bahiana. The sequence continues at coordinate 71,930 of JAODAL010018203.1, forward strand.
AATTACCGGCGCACTGTCCCTTTAAATTTACAAGAACGAGCGCGCGCTAGGGGGCACTCACGCGCATTCCGGCCGACAGGGGAAAAATGCAGAACAGGAGCGATAGGTGAGTGGTGGGAGGGGCGGGGGACCCGTTACCATTGTACAGTCTGTTGCGCTTTGACATGTTCTAGCCCTCCTTCCAGCTGCAAATACTCTAATGGCAAGATGCCGTAGATGAGTCGGGGGAGAAAAAGGTTAGTTAAAAAGAGTCTCTTTCTAGGCCTGGGGGCTGGCACTCGGCGGGGGACGGGCTAACGGAAGTATTCCCAAGTCTGTATGCAGCTTTGCACAGTGCCAAAGTCCCCATTTTTTAGATGTGTAGTCTAATAGGGATGTAGTGCATATCTCATTTTGAACAAAAAACTTGGGCCTCAACCCTTTTGGCGCCAGGCATAACAATGAAAATTTTTCTGCCCCCTACATATGGCAATAATGGTATGACTTGAACTTTTTGTGAGGCTCCCAGAGATGAAGATGTAGAATTTCTCCTGATAATAATCAGAACATAAAAATCAGGATGCAATGGGGAATTCAACCTCATAGCTCCACTGCAGGGGCAGGAAGATTTTTATTTCGCAAGGGTTTTTTATTGAGCTCAAATATTAAAATGAGATTTTTCAAAGCAGCAGGACAGATTTTTATAATTAATATGGGACCGAGCTGCAGCCCCTCTTAATTTACACAAAATAACGCAGAATCGCAAAAAGTTTGATGATTTTCACGATTACTCGTAAGATTCATGCATGATTTTTTTTTTTCTCAGATAAAGACTCTACCAAGGATTTTCCTATACGTACCTCAACAATGCAAAACATCTCTCCTTCAGAAGGAAGAGAACGACCTTCTACCAGCCAAACCAGCCAGGGTTAGAGTTGGATGTGATTTTGAAGGGCCCACCAGTGGAGGTGATTCTTGTGGTCAAGGGAGTGATTTTGGAGCCCCAGTGGAGCTGATTCTTGGGGCCCCCCAGTGGAGATGATTCTTTTTGGGCCCCCAGTGGAGATGATTTTGGGGCCCACAGTGGGTGTTCTTGGGGCCACCAGGGGGTTGTTTTGGGGCCCCCCGTGGAGTTTATTTGGGGCCACAGTGGGTTGTTATTGGAACCCCAGTGGAGTTGATTTTGGGGCCCGTGGAGAGATTCTTGTGGCCACCGTGGGGGTGTTCTTGGGGCCCCAGTGGAGATGATTCTTGGGGGCCCCAGTGGAGGTATTTTTGGGTCACCAGTGGATTTGATTTTTGGGGCCCCGTGGAGGTGTTTTTTTTGGGTCCCCCAGTGGGGTTTTTTTGGGGCCCACCGTGGGTTGATTCTTGCGGCACCGTGGAGTTGATTCTTGGGGCCCACCAATGGAGGTGTTTCGGGGCCAAAGGGTGGAGGTGTTTTCGGGGCCCGCCAGTGTGGGTGATTCTGGGGACCAGTGGATGATTCTTGGGCCCATCAGTGGAGTGATTCTTGGGGCCCACCAGTAAGGTGTTCTTGGTCCCACCGGGAGGTGATTCTTGGGGCCCCATAAAGGGTGATTTTGGAGCCACCCTCAGCTCCTTTACATTTTTAACATGAATTGCATCTGATTCTTTCTTTGGTGTGTGATGAGGGAAAAGTTCTATGGAAGATGATTTGTATAAACCCTTATTAAGGCTATGCTTCATGGATAAAAATTATGCAAATTATCTCCTCAAAAATTAAGAAAATATCCATCATAAGTCTCTTTTATGAGAATTAGCACCCCCACGCTGGATTTATAGCATCTCGCTAGTCACCAACTTGATTTGCGTCAATCCCAAAAACTAAAACTAAAACTCATATCAATATTAAATTCGTGAAACATTCAATTGCATTTGTAATGTAGGTTCTTAGTACAAAGTTTGATCAAGTTGTGTATGCTCACCTACCATGTTAAGGTCAAATCATCAGGCAGATCTTTAGCTATAGACTCATCTCTATGTGGGGCCAAAATCTTCATTAAATTACTGCTCACTTTTTAAAAAAAAATGGACGTTTTAGGCACAATTTTTTAAATTGTCTTCTACCTACCTTCAAGGGTTTCCCCCCAGGCTGGTCCCTAATATAGCCGTCTTATGTGGGGCCAAAAACTCTTAAATTATGCTCACATTTATAGGCATAAAATGGAGGTCTTTAGTGCACAATTTTTCAAGCGCTAGCTACCTCCATGTCAAGGTAATAAAATAAAAATGGGTCCCAACTTGGGACTCGCCTCTATGTGGGGCTAAAATCTTCATTACACTATGTCATTTTACAGAAAAGGTTTTTACTGCAAAATTTGATCAAATTGTCTAAACTCCCCCCCCCATGTAAGGGTTTAATCCATCAGACGGGTACCTTACTATAAACTAACCTCTATATGGGGCCAAGCCTCCATACTTTCAGGGCGCTGCCTTTCCCCCGATTCAAGGCCCATTTTCCCTTATGCCCCCTTGTAATAGGATTTTGAATTTTGATTTGGGAAATTTCCCCAAAAAAGGCAAAAAATACGGTCGTTGGCCCCCAAAACCCAAAAATACCAAATTAACAAAATATTTCAGTTGCATTACTGCTCACTTTTCTACAAGTATAAAATTGAGGCTTTTGGGTCGTTTGATCGTTGTGTTTTCCCACCTACCCGTTAAGGTAACTCGTTAGCTGGGGGCTAATTAGAATCAGGGCCCCAAAGCCTCCATACTTTCAGGGTAGGGGGCTCTAATTCATACTGATTCCAGTGACCTCAGATTTGGGTCGATGATCAAGGGGATTTTGTCCCTTTTGAAGGAAATTGGTTGCAACCTCTTAGGGGATTAGGTTTTATCCTATGCAAGGTCAACAATGATGAGTTTGGTGGAAACGTAACATAGGAATCTGAACTCTATTAACTTACCATTTACTGTATGTCTTGTAGAATTCATGATCCAACACCGTGACACATTGCAAATTGTGCAAATAGGGAAGGACACCCCCATATCATTCAGAAGGGGTCTCCAGCATTAAAGATGGGATTATCTTGACAGATGACATCGCTCCGTTAGTAAAAGAAAGTGGAGTCAAACTTTGATAAACGACCCCTCCGGCCTTTACATTACAGGGATCCAGGTTTTCACCAATAGCATTTTTCGTTGTAAAGGGTTACTATATGGTGAAATTATGTCAGGCAAGTTATTTCTCTCTTTGTGTCTTCTCAGGATCACGGGTTAGGGGTTAATGTGCCCAACTGCACCATGAATATATATTTCTCACAATGCACAGAATGAAATTTGTCCTTTTTCATTAGTTTTTTTTTTTAATATAAATTTTGGTCATAAAATGGTCCTATCAATACAAGGGCCACTATAGCTCAAATGGCCACAAATAGAGGGGAACCCCGGGCCTGGGAGGAAAAAAGGAAAGAAAGAAAGGGCCCAAAAAGCAACATTCCCGTACAGGGGCTTGTAGGGC